>CAUYLG010009512.1:0-49563 GCA_963573385.1 Cacajao melanocephalus
CTGGAGTTGAGTATTGTCCTGGCTTACTAGGTTAGGAAAATTTTCCTGAATAATATCCTGAAGAATATTTTCCAACTTGGATTCATTCTCTTCATGACATTCAGGTACACCTATCAGTTGTAAATTAGGTCTTTTCACATAGTCTCATATTTCTTGGAGACTTTGCTCTTTCCTTTTTACTCTTTCTTCTCGAATCTTGCCTTCTCGTTTCATTTCATTAAGTTTGTCTTCGACCTCTAATATCCTTTCTTCTGCTTGATCAATTTGACTGCTAAAACCTGTGCATACTTTGTGAAGTTCTCGTATTGTGTTCTTCAGTTCCATTAATTCACTTATATTCCTCTCTAAATTGTCTATTCTCGTGAGCATCTCGTCAAACCTTTTTTTCAAGGTTCTTAGTTTCTTTACATTGGGCTAGAAAATGTTCTTTTAGCTCAGAAAAGTTTCTTATTATCCACCTTCTGAACCCTAATTCTGTTAATGGATTGCACTCGTTCTCCATCAGGCCTTGTTCCCTTCTTGATCCCCTGTAGAAGGAGAGGCATTCTGATTTTGAGTATTCTCAGCCTTTTTACGCTGGTTTCTTCCTATCATTGTAAGTTTATCCACCTGTCATTTGTAATTGCCAACTTTCAAATTAGGTCTCTGAGTGGACGTCCAACTTGTTGATTCCTAGTGCCGAAATCTGAGCAACCCACTGCACCGACTAAAACAGCGGCATTAAGATTCGTGGCGCTTTTCTGCCCAGGAATCTCTGGTCTGGCTTCCCTCTTGAATCCCTTTTTCAATCAGGTAAATAGGCGACTCTGCCTTCCCAGACCTCCAAACGTCGACCAAAAGGGGACTCAGTCTCATTTACTCTGCACCGAGAACCGCCATGCCGGGGCGCCGGCAAAACTGCCACTCCGGCCACAAGAGTCGTGCTGGCGATGGGTGGGGCTCCTCTGCTGGGAATCTCCTGGTCCGTGGACAACAAAAATTTGTCTGTAAGTGTGGCGTCCTCTCGTTCTGTGTGCTTTCACTGGGAGTTACAATCCTGAGCTGCTAGTAGTCAGCCATCTTGGATCTCTCTCCCTATACCACATTTTCTTTACGCATTTAACTGTTGTTAGATACTTAGGTTGATTCCATACTTTAGCTATTGTGAATACTGCTGCAATGAACAAGGGAATACAGTCATCTTCTGACAGCCTGAGTTTAAATCTTTTTAGTATATACCCAGAAGAGGAATTGCTGCATCATATAGTAATTCTTTTTTTAGTATTTTGGGTAACTTCTGTTTCTTATAATGGTTGTACTATTTTACATTTCCAACAAGGATTCTCTTTACATTCTCACCAACACTTATCTTTCATGTTTTTGTTATAAAAACATTCTGACAAGTGTGAGATGGTATCTTATGATTTTAATTTGCATATTCCTAAGTTATTAGTGATGTTGAACATTTTTTCCATTTATCTGTTTGCCATTTGTATGTCTTCTTTTGAGAAATGTCTGTTCAGGCCCCTTCCCATTTTTAATTGGGTTGTTTTCTTGCCATTGCTTAAGCTCCTTACACATTTTAGATATTAACTCCTTATTGGATGTGTGGCTTGCAAATATTTCTCTCACTTTGTAGGTTGTTTCTGCATACTATTGTTCATTTTTTTGCTATGCAGAAACTTTTAAATTTGATATAATCACATATGTCTATTTTCACTTTCATTGCCTGTATTTTTGTGGTTGAATCCAAAAAATAAATGTCCAGATCAATGTTATGGTTTTTTCCCTATGTTTTCTTCTTTTAGTCTCAGAGTGTTGGGTTTTATGTTTAATTCTTTAATCCATTTTGGGTTGATTTTTTATATGGCATGCAATAACAATTTAATTCTACTGCACTTGGAAGTCTGCTTTTCCCAACACCATTTATCGAGGATATGAACCTGTTTTCATTGCATATTCTTAGCATGTTTGTCAAAAATTAGTTGACTATATATGTGTAAGTTGATTTCTTGGCCTTCTATTCTGTTTCATTGGTCAATGTGTCTTTGTATTTAGCTAATATCATACTGTTTTAGTTATTATTACTTTGTAATGTACCTCAAAATCAGATAGTTTGATACCTCCAGCTTTGTTTTTTTTGCTCATAATTGCCTTATTTATTTAGGATTTTTTGTGGTTTCACATGAATTTTAGTATTTTTTTTTCTATTTCTATGGCATTGGGTAACATTGATATTTTGATAGAGATTGCATTGAATCTGTATATTGCTTTGGGCAGTATGGATTACTATGAATTTGTATGGCAGTATGGATTGGGGTGGTATGAAAAATGGATATTAATTTTTCCAACAATATTAATTATTCTAATTCATGAACATGGGGTATCTCCCCATTTATTTGTGTCTTCTTCCATTTTATTCATCAGTGTTCTATAGTTGTTAGTGTACACTTCCTTTACCTTCCTGTTTAAATGTATTCCTAAGTATTTTATTTTAGTAGTTATTATAAAAGGAATTGTGCTTTTGATTTTTTTCCAGATAGTTCATTGTTAGTGTATAGAATCAGTACTGATCTTTTGTGTGTTGATTTTGTAATCTGCAACTTTATTGTATTCATTTAATAGTATTAACAGGTTTTTGGTGAAGTCTGTAGGGTTTTCTATATATAAGATCATATCATTAGCAAAGAGTAACAATTTCACTTTCTTCTTTCCTATTTAAATGCATTTTATTTATTTCTGTCACCTACTTGGTCTGAGAAGGACTTCCAATACTATGCTGAATAGAAATTTAACAGTAGGCATCCTCCTTATTTTCCAGATCTCAAAGGAAGTCTCAGCTTTTCACCCAAGTGTAATACTAGCTGTGGGCTTCTCATAGATGGCTTTTATTGTGTTGAGATACATTTTTTCTATACCTAATTTGGTGAGAGTTTCTATAATGAGAAGATATTGAATTTTGTCACATGCTTTTTCTGTATCAAATGAGATGATCATATGGACATATTTTTGTCATTTGTTTTGTTAATGTACTGTATTACATTTATTGATTTGCATATTTTGAGCCACACTTGTATCTTAGGGATAAATTGTACTTGATCATGGTGAATGATCCTTTTAATGTGTTGCATAATTTGGGTTTTTTTTTTTTTTTTTTTTTTGGTATCTTGTTGAAGATTTTTGCATCTATGTTCATCAAAAATACTGGCCTGTAATTTTCTTTTCTGGTAATATCTGGTTTTGATATCAGGATAATTTTGGCCTTGGAAAAAGAGTTTGGAAGTATTTCTTTCTCTTTTGTTTTGTTTTTTTTTTTCAAAAAGAGTTTGAAAAGGATAGATAATAGTTCTTAAAGATGTTTGGTAGAATTCAGCTGTGAAGTCATCAGGTTCTGGGCTTTTCTTCGATGGGAGACATTTTATCACAGATTCAATCTTCTTATTCATTATTGTTATGCTCAGATGATCTACTCCTTCATGATTCAGTCTTGGTAGGTTGTATTTTCCTAGGAATGTATCCATTTCTTTTAAGTTATTCAACTTGTTGGCAAATAATTGTTCATAGCAGTCTCTTATGGTTCTTATCATTTCTGTGGTATCAATTGCAATGTCTCCTTTTTTATTTATAATCTTATTTACTGAGTCTTTTCTTAGTATAGCTTAAGGTTTACCAGTTTTGTTTATCTTTACTAAAAACCAGGTCTAGTATTTCTGTTTCATTGTGTCGTTTTTCTAGTTTCTAATTTATTTATTTCTGCTCTTGTCTTTATTTTCTTCCTTGTGTTAATTTTGGAATTAGTTTCTTTTTTCTGGTTATTTGAGGTATAATATTAGGTTATTTATTTGAGATCTTTCTTCTTTTTTGATGTAGGCATTTATTGCTGTAAACTTTGTTCTTAGAATTGCTTTTGTTGCATCCTGTCAGTTTGGATATGTTTTGCTTCCATTTTTGTTTGTTTCAAGATATTTTTAAATTTCTGTTTTAATTTCTTTATTGACCCACTGTTCATTCAGGAGCATGTTGTTTGATTTTCATGTATTTGTGAATTTGCTGAAATTCTTCTGTTGTTGATTTCTAGTTTCATTTTATTGTGTTTGGAAAAAATACTTGATATAACTTTAATCTTCTTAAATTTGCTGAGTCTTGTTTTGTGCCCTAACATGTGATTCATCCTGAAGAATTATCTGTGTGTGCTTGAGAAGAATGTGTATTCTGTTGCTGTTGAATGGAACGTTCTGTATATGTCAGTTACATACATTTGGTCTAGAGTGTTGTTCAAGTCCAATGTTTTCATATTAATATTTTGTCTCAGTCATCTGTTTATTGTTGAAAGTGAGGTACTAAATGTATCCACTATAATTCAGTGCACTTCTCTCTTCAGATCCTTTAATATTTGTTTTTATATATTTAGGTGCTCTGATGTTGGGTGCAAATATATTTACAATGGCCATTTCTTCTTGAAGAACTGATCTCTTTATAATGATATAATGTCCTTCTTTGTCATTTTTGTAGTTCTTGACTTAAAGTCTATTTTTGTCTGATATAAATATAGCTACCTCTGCTCTCTTTTGGTTTTTTATTTGGTTAGAATAGCCTTTTCCATCCCTTTCCTTTTAGTTTATGTGGCTTTCAAGCTAAGGCAAGTCTTTTAGAGTCAGCATATAGTTGGGTCTTATTTTTTTATTCCATTCAATCACTCTATGATGTTTTATTGAATAATTTATTTACATAGAAAGTAATTATTGATAAGTAAGGGCTTACTACTACCAGTTTGTTAGTTGTTTTCTGGTTTCTTTTGTCGATACTTTGTATCTTTCTTTCTCTTTCTGTCTTCCTTTGTGGTTTGATGGTTCACTGCAGTTATATGCTTTGAATACCTTCAATTCTGCTTTATACTTCTACTAAGGATTTTTCTTTGTGGATACCATGAGGCTTACATAGAATTTCTTATACTATTTCAAGCTAATAACAACTTAACTTTGCATAAAACAACTCTACATTTTTATTCCTCTTTTGACATTTTTTTTGACATTAGAATTTATATCTTTTTCATTGTGTATTTCTTGAAAATTTATTATAGTTACAGATATTATTATAGTTCTTATTAGCTATAATATATATAGCTAACCACATGGTTTTGTCTTTTAACTCTCATACTGGGGATAAAATTACCTTACACATTATTATTATAGCCTAGAGTATTCTAAATATAGCCCTGTTTTATTTATATCTTTAGTTTTGTGATTTTGCAGTTTCATGTTATTATTATATTTTTGTTTCAGATTAAAGAACTCCCGTTAGCAATTTCTGGAAAGCAAGTATAGTGGTGATGAACTCCCTTAGCTTTCATTTTTCCAGGAAAGCTTTTATTTCTCCCTGATTTCTGAAAGACAGGTTTGCTGGGAAAAGTATTATTGCTTGGCAGGATTTTTTTGTCAGCACTTTGAATATATCATCCCACTCTCTCCTGCCCTGCAGGGTTTCTGCTGAGAAATCCATTGACAATTGCATTAGTATACCTTTGTATGTGATGTTTCTTATCTTGCACTACTGTCAGATTTTTTTTCTCTGTTTTTGATTTTGTTAGCTTGATTAATATGTGTCTTGATGCACTCCTCTTTGGCTTGAATTTTATTGGAGACCTATGTGGTTCTTCTACCTAGTTGTTGGTATCTGTTCACGGATTAGGGAAATTTTCAACCAATCCTCTCTGGCCCCTTTCCCTTTTCTTCTTCTGAAACTTCTATGGTGTGAAGGTATAGTCTCATGATGATTTCCCATAATTCCTGTAAGCCTTCTTATAATATTTTCAAATGCCACTTTAACTCTTGAAAAATTATTTTTCCATGTTTATACTCACACCTGACACACCAACTTAATATAGCATATAAAGTTTTACATTACATATCTATTTTCTTGACCAAAACCCATTCAACTAAAGACTGGATCTTTTTTTTATTTACTAATGCAGATTAACAAACAAATGTGCCCAAATCAGCAATAGGAAATTTAAAGCACAGTTTCTTCCTTTTACCATTGCAGTCACACCTGATAGAAGACTCATTTCACCAAAATAAAACATGAAAACTAATTTTTTCAATATAAAGTACTTGAATCATTTTTCATCACATAAAATGTCATAAGATATAACATAATTTTTCTTGAACTCTCATGTTTAAGCTGCAATTTAGGAATAAGAAAGATGACTGGACGATTATCCAGTCTTCATTTGGAATTTAGACTATGCAACTTATTTATAAATTATACATCAGAAGGTCAAATCAAAAAGGCATAAGCCTGAAAAGACCACACTTGACTATTCTGGACCACAAACTTAATAACAAAGCCTTGAGCTTGGCTAAAATCAGTAAGTCGGTAACCTCATAAGATTAGTTAGTCATTTTTATTGTGAAATATCCAAACCACACAACAAAACAAAACCCAGCACTAATTTAAAACTTATTTTCCTTTAACTTAAAGATCTGTCAAAGATTACACAGTAAGAAAATATAAACAGTGTCATTCTAAAGAACAATGAACATTAATAAAATCACTAATTTATTCTGATGTGAAAATATTTAAAAAGACTATTTTTACCCCAAAATAACATCCTGTACACCATAAACTAAGCATTAAAAGTTCAGTTTCCATTTCAAACCCCCCATTTCATTTTTATTGTTCACAGTTGCTTTGATGTTCCTACACTCTGACAGGGAGCATGGTTTCGTTTGGGGAAAGGAATCAATTTCTCAATGTAAATTGTGATTTACACACTTCCCTTCCTCACCCATTTTGAATTGATTTGATTCTAGAAGCACTAAGACATGTGAAAAACACTGTTTTGCTTGATTTAATAAACACTTGGAAAATGGCTTGTTGGATATGCCCTAAACCAAAAGGTAGCAATTCAGAAAGAATTCATTTTTCTTTCCTTTGTCGATGCCTTTCTTAGGGTTCATGACTCTACTCTTAAAATTAAGGTACGAAGGAGTTCCCAGGTCAAGAGGAAGTTAACATCACTACATATGGTATATAATAACCTATTTTCGTGAAGCACTCTTAAAGTATAGTTTATTAAAATTGCATGATAATGTTGAAATTGATAGAACTCAAGACTGAAATTTAGATAGGCCCAAAGAGAGGAGTAAAACAGGATGGTATTTTTTAATAGTCTCTGTATGAAAGATACTGCACAAGTTTCCCAAGAAGGAAAGTAATGATTCATGTGGTTTTATTAAAGAAATAATGAAAGATAATGGAGTGAATTTTTATCACATACTTTGTGATAGGTACTCTGGTAAGCACTTCCCTTATATCATATCTAATACTCCAAAGCAATCAGTATGTTTATTTCAGGACAAGGAATATGAGATAAATGGTTCTATTATCTTGAGCAACTTTCTGCTCATCAAGATTAGAACATAGTCAAAATCTCTCAGATAACCATCTGGTAATCATCCATTGGAAGTCCTGCTTTCTGTCTCGGCAGAAATAGATTTGTCAGTGATTCTGAATCATTATAACTCTTGGATACATCTTTCTCCCTCAGGCTAACCCCACATGCAGTGGAAGATATTCACAGGAGGAACAAGTCTGAATGCTGACGAGAAAATCTGCCATACTGGTAATGTTCTTTTATGCAATATTCTGGAAATCCAAGGAAATCAGCTATTAGTAGAAAAACAATCAAAAGCTATTATTATGAAAACAGCATTAAGCATTAGAAAAAGCCAAAGGGAGTCTGAGTACATAAGCTTATGGAGTCCAGTGTTTGTTTGTTTGTTTTTGTTTTTACCAAAAATCAAGACAGGTTCAGAGTGTCCTTATGGCAAATAAGGCTTAGAAAACTGATTTGGGAGCAGAATTTCAGAAAAACTCTTGAGTCAGAATATAAAATGGCATTATTAAAAGCAAGGTTGCTGGAAGAAATAATGAGAAAAATAGTCTGAATATAATGAAACCAAATTGACATGTGTACATGTGGTAATAAGTATGATGCATATAGAACAAAGACTTTCTATTTTTTAAATATCTATATATTTTAAGGTGATTTTCTTTTTCCTCTCTGCTTCCCTCATTTTGCCTTCAAAGTTGAGCAGCTATGATTTAAAAAAAAAGAAGTGATAGTTAAAAATACCCATATCTGGGAACAAAAAGACATGAGTTTGCCATCCTGTTCCATCTCTTAGTGATTTTGTGACTTTATCATGTTACTAACATCTCCAGACTTAATTTATCTCATTTATAAAATGGAGATAAGTATGTTATTATAAGGATTACAAGTAATATAGTAGTTCTTGTAAAGTGATTAAGACAGTTCAGGAAACATAGCAAAGGCAAAATAATTTTGGCTATAATAATTATTATGTTAATTTTCATCGGAGCCACAATAGTCATAAATTATTAAATGAGAATTTTTTTTAAATCTCCAAAATCTTTTAATTAAATAGCAACATTTTTAACCTAATTACCAAGGTAGATTGTTTATTCTGTTCATAATGTTGGTATAGAATCAGAAAATATTTCATAGTCAGACACTGGGCATGATGAAATCTTTCTCTAATTATCCAGAACGAACTTCTAGAAAGTCACATCAATTAACTGCCACTGGGTTCACCTGGTAGTAACTCTGAATAAATGATCCAGAGGCCTGACATGACTCTGGAGACCCAGCTGTAGTGAGCCATGGTGAGGCTCAAAGAAGCTTGGCATAATCATCAGAGGAGGATTTTCCATTGAAGAGTCAGAAGGCAGAGAAAACAATCTTAAAATAAGAAGCATTTTCAGTTTAAAGAGAAATACTTGGAGATCTGTAAATGTCATATAACTGTTACATCACTGGGCCTGTATCTATATGGTCATCCTCACCTGAAACGCCCTAGGTGCACCTGACTGTGTCCTGTATGTCCTTCAGGACTCATCTCAAGGATGCTTTCCAATTTATCAGGTTTGGCATGCAAAGTGGATGCTATTTGCCACCTCAGATTTATAACCTGTCTTCAGATTATAAATGAAATGAGTATTGGGTTTGAATCAAAAGGCCAGATTCGAGGTTCTGGGCCCAACACTTAGAATCTCTAAATATAACCCCGAGTGGCTCTTCTCTGATCAGACTTCTCTAAGTCTGGATTTTCTCATCTGGAAATAAATAATTTTCATGCTGTCTCTTCCTATATCATACAGTTGTCCCAAAGATCAAATGACAAAAGTCAGGAAATAAATTTGCAAATTTTGAGCCCCTATGTAAATAAATATAAAGCAACCTCTTTTATTATTAATATAGTCACCTCAAAGGCAAAATTCTTCAAATAACAAGAATGACACATTAATATAAAATTTTACCCTTTCTTAACTTTAACAGTATAATATCTGAATTCTTTCTCTGGGCACTTTGGTGCTTCTTCCTATGGTGGAAACAAGGTAAGATTTTTTGAGAGCTAATGTACTACAAGCCTATATTGACAATTTTTCTCATACTTGGAAAAATTGAAGTATATTCTGAAACCTGGTTTTAACAGACAGAAATCATCATTGTGTCACCATGTCATTTAATATTCAAATTAAATAAGGACATTTATTTAAATGTGCTTATTTAAAGGTATCTAGTTGGGTAGTGCATCAAGCACCACTCTCTCGTTTTCTGCACCTGATATGAAGTCTGCGTGTTTCATATGGGTACTATTGGGACTCTGCCATGAAAAGAAGAAGAGGAGAAAGTACTGAATTTAATGTCTATGTGTAAAAATGATGATTCCACCTAATTCCTCTTCTTCAATATGAGGTGGGTAGAGTGGGAGACAGACTACAATAAGAGATAAGGCAAGGACAGTAACAGAAGAATCACATAATATTCTCTCATGGACGAGTTTTCAATATCTTTTATTATGCCATGGGAAAACATATCACTAAGTGTCTACCTATAAAGAGAGAATAGGTGTGTGAAGTAGGTGAGGACATGGTCAAAGGGTACAGTTCCTCTAAAGTATATTTTAAATACCTTTAGACTATATTTAAGTATATTATTTTAAACATTATTGAAAGACTTTCTAGAAATATCAAATATATGCTTTCTCCCTGGAATTTTTTTTCCATTTCTTCATTCAAGCTGTTAACAGGTTTTTGTTTCTTTGTTTGTTTCAGGAAGTTTCCAAGATTGAAGAACAAGGGAGAGAGGACTATGGGCATCACAGGTTAGAGGCAGTGCCCAGAGGTTGGAATAAACATTTACCCTAGTGTTCATCAGAAAGTGAATGAAGCCTGGGGATCCCAGACTTGCCAAAGATTCTTCTGCCTGAAACAGGTCACAACACAACAAAGGTTATGAAGGAACACTACAGGATGAGACAATGGGTGCCTCATTGTTAACTGTTACGGACAGACGATGGGTAACCAGATAATCTTCTCTATGTCATTTTTGATACCACCAAAAATTCTGGGATCTTGGCATCATAGCAAAACTCAGAGGTAAAGAGAAACCCCACAAATTAGATGAAGTTAAATATCCTACTTGAAGTTAAATTTCACTGAAGTAAAATCAGGTCACAAAGTCTAAAATTATTAAGTTGATTAAGAAAACTGAAAAGGAGTATTTATCCCACAGTTGAATTGTAGATTGGAATTCGTCTATGCTTTACTAGCAACAGTTAAAATTTATTGAACTTTTACTATATGCCAAGAACTTTGATAATGTTTACATTAATTAGTTCATTTAATTCTGACACAACTTTATAATACACAGTTATGCACCACCTAACAATGAAGATACATTCTGAGAAATGCACTTTTAAGTAATTGTGTTGTTCTGTGAACATCATAGAGTATACTTACACAAACCTAAATGATATTGACAGCAACAGGAAACAAGGCAGACAGGGATGGGTCCCTGGTGAAACTCAACCTTCAAGCCAAGAACAGTCTAAGCCTAAAAACCAAGCTACCAGTTCTACATAGAATTCACAGACCAGAGTGAGAACTTCCATTCCTATCTTACCCACTCTCTATTGATTTTTTTCTGAATGATGCTTTTTAACTAATCAAATGGTCCCCTTTCTAAACCTACCCATAAACCACTCAATCAGCATACATTCCCCCATTCTAAGTTCATAAAACCCTGGACTCAGCCTCAAAGATGGCTACCCTCTTTGGGGTCCTCTCTTGCTGTGGAGAGCCTTTCTTTCACTCAATAAATTCTACTCTGTCTGACCCCCTCTCCATTGTCCACATACCTTATTCTTCTTGGCCACAGGACAACAACCTGTAACTCACTGAGTTGTGGGAGCAAAAGAAGAGCTGTGTGGTTCCTGCTCACTGAGCTGTGACTGGCAAGAGGAAAGGAGCTGTAACACTCCTAACCACCAAACTATGAGAGTAAAAAGCCACAACATTATAGCCTACTACACACCTACAATCTATGTATAGCTTGTTGCTCCTAGGTGACAAACTCATACAGCATGTTACTATACTGAACACTATAGGCAGTTGTAACACAATGTTAGTATTTATTTATCTAACTATATTGAAACATAGAAGAGGTATAGTAAAAATATAATATTATATCTTATGGGACCACCACAGTATATATGGCCCATTCTTACTCAAAATGTCATTATGCAATACCTGACTGTAGTTACCATCATAATTTCCATTTCATAAAAGAACTATTAAGCATAGTTAAGGTACATGCCCAAGATATATCCAGTTAAAAAGTGGATATAGAACCAGACTAGAGCCTAAGTCTGAGACCATGTTCATAGCTACTACTTAATATCATATTAGGAAATTAAACTCCCAGCCTTCTGGCTCTAGAGAATCTGGGTGGTCTGGACACGAGACTTTCCCCCAATGAAGTGCATTGTTCTGCCAATGGGCAGCCAGACTGCTTCCTTAAGCAGGCATCTGATCCCATTCCTCTTGACTGGGTGAGACCTGAACAGGAGTCTCCAGACACCTCCTACAGCAGTATTTGGGCTGGCATCAGGTTAGTGCCCCCAGGGACAGAGCTCCCAGAGGAAGGGGTACGCTGCCATCTTTTCTGTTTTGCAGCTTTGACTGGTGATACCTCCTGGGAAGGGAAAAACTGCAGCAGCCCTATAGAAAAGTGACCTGACTATTAAATGAAAAACAAACAAACAGAAAGCAACAAAAATAACATCAACAAAAAAAGACCCCACAAAAACCCCGTACAAAGGTCAGCAACTTCAAAGATTGAAGGTAGGTAAGCCCACAAAGATGAGAAAGAATCAATGCAAAAATGCTGAAAACTCAAAAAGCTACAGTACTTCTTCTCCAAATTACTGCAACACCTCTCCAGTAAGGGCACAGAACTGGTCTGAGGCTGAGATGGCTGAATTGACAGAAGTAGGCTTCAGAAGGTGGGTGATAATGAACATCATTGAGTTAAAGGAACATGTTTTATTCCAATGCAAAGAAGCTAAGAATCATGATAAAATAACAAAGGAGCTGATAACCAGAATAGCAAGTTTAGAGAGGACCATAACTGACCTCATAGAGCTGAAAAACAGCATACAAGAAATTCACAATGCAATAATCACAAGTATCAATAGCAGAGTAGACCAAACAGAAGAAAGAATCTCAGAGCTTGAAGGCTACCTTTCTGAAATATGACAGGCAGGACAAGAATTGAGAAAAAAGAATAACAAGGAACAAATAAAACCTCCAAGAAATACGAGATTATGTAAAAAGACCTATGATTATGGTACCTGAAAGAGACCAGAAGAATGAAACTAAGTTTGAAAACATATTTCAGGATATCATCCAGGAGAACTTCCCCAACATAGCAAGACAGGTCAACATTCAAACTCAGGAAATCTGGAGAACCCAGTAACATACTCCATGAGAAGATCAACCCCAAGACACATAATTATCAGATTCTCCAAGGTTGAAATGTAAAGTGCAGGCAGAAAGAAAGGCCAACTCACCTACAAAGGGAAGTCCATTAGATTAACAGTGGACCTCTCAGTGGAGCCCTACAAGCCAGAAGAGAATGGAGGCCAACATTTAACATTCTTAAAGAAAATGATTTCTAATGCTGGATTTCATACCTGGACAAACCAAGCTTCATAAGAAAAGAAGGAATAAGATCCTTTTCAGACAAGCAAATGCTGAGAGAATTAATCACCACCAGCCCTGCCTTGCAAGAGCCCCTGAAGGAAGCACTAAATATGGAAAGGAAAAGCTATTACCGGTTACTACAAAAATACACTGACTAAAGACACTGTGAAGCAACCACATGAACAAGTCTGCATAACAATGAGCTAGTATCATGATGAGAGGATTACATTCCACATAACAATATTAAACTTAAATGTAAATAGGCTAAATGCCTCAATTAAAAGACACAGAATGGCAAGATGGATAAAGACCCATCGTTATGCTGTCTTCAAGAGACCCATCTCATGTGCAAAGACACACGTAGGCTCAAAATAAAGAGATGAAGGAAAATTTACCAAGCAAATGGAAAACAGAAAAGTAGGGTTTGCAGCCCTAGTTTTTGGCAAAACAGACTTTAAACCAACAAAGATCAAAAAAAGACAAAGAAGGGTATTACGTAATATTAAAGGGTTCAATTCAACAAAAAGAGCTAACAATCCTAAATATATACACACCAAATACAGGAGCACCCAGATTCATAAAGCAAGTTTTTAGAGACCTACAAAGAGACTCAGAATCTCACATAATAGTACTGGGAGACTTTGACACCCCATTGACAATATTAGACAGATCATTGAGACAGAATATTAACAAAGATATTCAGCGCCTGAACTCTACTCTGGATCAAGTGAACCTGAGAGATATCTACAGAACTCTCCACCCCAAAACAACAGAATATACATTCTTCTCATTACTACTCTAAAATTGATCACATAATCAGAAGCAAAACACTCATCAGCAAATGCAAAAGAACGGAAATGATAACAGTCTCTCAGACCACAGTGCAATCAAATTAGAACTAAAGATTAAGAAACTCACTCAAAACCACACAACTACATGGAAATTGAACAACTTGCTCCTGAATGACTCCTGGATGAATAACAAAGTTAATGCAGCAATCAAGAAATTCTTTGAGACTAATGAGAACAAAAAAGACAAAAGACAACATAGCAGAATCTCTGGGAGACAGCTAAGACAGTGTTCAGAGGGAAATTTATAGCACTAAATGCCCACATCAAAAAGCTAGAAAGATCTCAACAACATAACATCACAACTAAAAGAATCAGAGAACCAAGAGCAAGCAAATAAAGCTAGCAGAAGACAAGACAGAACCAGGATCAGAGTGGAAGTGATGAATACAGGGACACAAAAAACCCTTCAAAAAGTCAACGAATCCAGGAGCTGGTTTTTTAAAATTAATAAAATAGTCTCTAGCTACACTAATAAAGAAGAAAATAGAGAAGAATCAAACAGACACGATCAGAAGTGACAAGGGAAGTATCACCACTGAAACCACAGAAATATTAACAACCATTAGAGAATACTATAAACAACTGTGTTCACACAAACTAGAAAATCTAGAAGAAATTGATAAACTCCTGAATGCATACACCCTCCCAAGACTGAACAAGGAAGAAATTGAATCCCTAAATAGACTAATAATGAATTATGAAATTAAGGCAGTAATAAATAGCCTACAAACCAAAAAAATCCAAGGACCAGATGGATTTACAGCTGAATTCTACCAGAAGTACAAAGAAGAAATGGTACCATTTCTACTGAAACTATTCCAAACACATGAATAGGAGGCACTCCTCCCTAACTCATTCTATGAGGCCAGCATTATCCTCATACCCAAACCTCGCAGAGATACAGCAAAGAAAACTTCAGGCCAATATCCTTGATGAACATCAATGCAAAACTCCTCAATAAAATACTGGCAAACTGAATCCAGCAGCACATCAAAAACTTTATTCACTATCAAGTTGGCCTCATCCCTAGGGTGCAAGTTTGATTCAACATATGTAAATCAATAAATGTGATTCATCCCATAAACAGTACTAAAGACAAAAACCACAAGATTATCTCAATAGACACAGAAAAGGCCTTTGGTAAAATTCAACATCCCCTCATGTTAAAAACTCTCAATAAATTAGGTATGAAGGAACATACTGCAAAGTAATAACCATATATGACAAACTCACAAGCAGTATCATACTGCATGGGCAAATCACATAGCATTGTCCTTGGAAGCATTCCCCTTCAAAATGGACACAAGACAAGGATGCCCTCTCTTGCTGCTCCTGCTCAAAGTAGTATTGGAAGTTCTGGTTAGGGTAATTAGGCAAGAGAAAGAAATAAAGTGTATTAATTAGAAAGTGAAGTCAAATTGTCTCTTTTTGTGCAGATAACATAACCCTATATCTAGAAAACCCCATCGTCTCAGCTGAAAAGCTTCTTCAGCTGACAAACAACTTCAGCAAAGTGTCAGAATACAAAATCACTGTGTAAGAGTCACAAGCATTCCTATACACAAGCAACAGACAAGCAGAGAGCCAAATCATGAATGAATTTCCATTCCAAATTGCTACAAAGAGAATAAAATACCTAGAAACACAGCTCACAAGAAAAGTGAAGGACCTCTTCAAGGAGAACTACAAACCACTGCTCAAGGAAATCAAGAAGACACAGACAAATGGAACAACTTTCCATGTTCATTTATAGGATGAATCATATTGTGAAAATGACCATACTACCACAAGTAATTTGTAGATTCAATGCTATTTCCATTAAACTATTATTGACATTCTTCATAGAATTAGAAAAAACTATTTTAAAATTATATGGAACCAAATAAGAGCCCAAATAGCCAATTCAATCCTAAGCAAAAAGAAAAAGCTGGAGGCATCACGTTATCTGACTTCAAACTATACTGCAAGGCTACAGTAATCAAAACAGCATGATACAAGTACAAAACAAATGCACGGACCAATGTAACAGAATAGAGAATTCAGAAATAAGACCACACACCTACAACCATCTGATCTTCAACAAACCTGACAAAAACAAGCAATGGGAAAAGATTCCCTGTTTCATAAACTGTGCTAGAAAAAGTGGCTAGCCATATGCAGAAAATTGAAACTGGACCCCTTACTTACACTATATACAAAAAGTTAACTCAAGATGAATCAAAGACTTAAATGTAAAACCCAAAACTATAAAAACCATACAGGAAAATATAGGCAATTCAATTCAGGGCATTGGCAAAGGCAAAGATTTCATGACAAAAAAGCCAAAAGCAATTGCAACAAAAGCAAAAATGTACAAATGGGATTTAATTAAACTAAAGAGCTGTGCAGAGCAAAAGAAACTATCATCAGAGTGAACAGACAACATACAGAATGGGAGAAAACTTTTGCAACCTATCCATCTGGGAAAGGTCTAATATCTAGAGTCCACAAGAAACAAATTTAGATGGAAAAAAACAAACAACCTTTAAATATATATATTTGTAATTCATCACATAAACAGTACTAAAGACAAAAGCCATCATATATATATAATATATATATATTATATATATATGATGGAATACTACTCAGCCATAAAAAGGAATGAATTAACAGCATTTGCAGCAACCTGGATGAGATTGGAGACTATTATTCTAAGTGAAATAATGCAGGAATAGAAAAACAAACATTGTATATTCTCTGATATGTGGGAGCTAAGCTATGAGGAGGTAAAGGCATAAGAATGACAATGGACTTTGGGGACTTGCAGGGAGAATGGGAGGTGGGTGAGGGATAAAACACTGCAAGTATGGTGCAGTGTATACTGCTTCAGTGATGGGTGCACCAAAATCTCACAAATCACCACTAAAGAGCTTACTCATGTAACCAAATACTATCTGTACCCCAATTACTTATGGAAAAATATTTTTAAATATTTTAAAACTGTCTAACAATTTTTTTAGCATCTGTGTGAGGTTAAATAACCTACTGCTGGAAAGCTTTGTATGGGTACAGCTATTCATATTAATTGATGGACTCCAAGATACTTTTATTGTTGAGTTCATCTATAGGATAAACACGGACCTAACCTAGACACATTAAATTTTTATTTTATTTTAATAGAAGTCAACAAATTTTCTTCCATATTGCCAGGCAATCTGATTCATTTGAAGATAAGTACAATTTTTATCTTTCAAATATGTTATGGCCTCCTTGTGTTTTAGCTTGATCTTTACTATAAAATATCATTTATATACAGATTTTTTTTTTTCACACATACACACAGAATAAACATGTTATAAAAAGTGATAATTTGACATTGTGAGGTCAGGCAAAGACACATTCACCAATTTACCAGAAACCAATTTTCAGGTAAAGGAAAATACATTTGAGTATTATCTTTGGATGAACTCATATTATGTTGCTTAGTCTATTTATGGTTAATTTAGTTACTGTTTGTGTGCTGTTTTAATGTTTCAAAGTTTTCTTATACATAGTCTTATTTTTAGTTTTACCTAAAAATAGTTATGTGTGGTGCAATTTTATTTTGAAATGCCTAAGTATGGGCCCCACAAAATTGAAATGTTTGTGATTAAGATATTGCAGAAAAAAGAAAAATTATAATTAACTGTCACTATGTACTTTCAAATTTTTAGTTATTTTTCAATTGCTCAATTGACATATTTTCTACCTGTAAAAATTGGATATTTTGTGCAAAAATGAAATGTACCATAATTTTCCTCATTAAATGAGTAATTTTTTAAAGAATTTAATGGTGAGCGGAACTCAGTGGCTCATACCTGTAATCCCAGAACTTCGGGAGGCTGAGGTGGGAGGATCAGTTGAGGCCAGGAATTGGAGACCAACCTGGGCAAGATGCGGAGATTTCATCTCTACAAAAGTTTTTTTAATTAAAAAAAATTTTAATGGACTTTTATTGAGGGACAAAGTTTTCAAAAACTTAAAGATGTTAAGTGAGGGAAATACACACACACATGAACACACATACACATTTATAGAAAACCTTGGTCATTCATAACAATGACAAAAAGCTTCCTGGATATTATTGCTTTTATGACTTTTAGAATATAATTGAATGAAATATATATACACACACTTCAAATATAATATGAAATATATTATTTGTATTATAATAGAACAACCTCTAGTGACTTTCACATAGCTGTAACTCACAAGCTGGTTAAAGATTCAGAAATTTGGTGCTTAATATTTTTTCCTCTAACTTCCAACCAGTGAAAATTTTAATTTGAGGAAAGTTAAGTCATCTTTTTCATCTGGCTTCTTTAACTATAAAATGAAGATGATGATAAATGCCACTCTTTTCATTCCATACTTTGTAGCAATGTTAAAAGAATTAATAAGTTAATATAAAGTAGTTCTAACTCCTTAGAGATACTATACTACATAAATCAAAGATACTATTACAGTATTACGTATTACTTCAATAATATAAGAGGTGATAGCAGAAGAATGGCATTTAAATATAGAAGATTTCCATATGTAAATAGGCTAGATAATATAAACCTTACAGTCAGTTTAAGATGGTTGGCATTATTGAGATAATTAATTCTTTTATAGTATTCTAAAAGGGAAAGAAATTCAAAAGATAATGATTGCACATGCCCAGAATTCTCTCTTAAGCTATGTCTCCTTAGTGTAATGGTTTTATTAGAAAGTGATAGCATGGCTTTACTCCATATCATATATTAAAATATATATATATATATATATATATATATATATATATATATACACACAGACACAATAAATTCAATGAGTTAAACTAATTTTAAATTAATTCAATTTAGTTTAATTAAGAGCTTTGTCGACTTCTAAATAAAACAATACTCTAAAACAACACAGAAAAGAAACATACAGTCATATACATTAAGTTGTATATCAAGAATAAATGAAATAGTTAAAACTAAACTGGGGGCAAGTCGGCAAGTTTTTTTATTTTGCTGTAGAATACTACATTAAAAAACCATTTAAAAGGAATGCTAAGAAATCCACAGATGTATAATTTAAGAAGGGCAGCATTTTTTTTTCCATTGGATACAACAAATATCAACATGTTTTCAAAATGCAGTGACTAAATAGAATCAGAATGGTTCTAAGAAATTCTTAGTATATCATATGAAATGGCCAGATTAAGGAAGACAAATTCAAATAAAGGCAGAAAAAAACCTATAAAGTAATATAAGGATAATGAGATTGTGATGATGGTTGATGAACATCTCCATATTGATTTGAAAATCTTTAAGACTTGATAGAAATAATAGCCATTACAAATGATAGGTTCCTTCACAATATTAAGGAATATTAAGTTCAGATAAAGATATGGTTTTCACTGGAACTCAGTCAATTATCAGCATCACCAAATCAGATATGGGAAAATTCAAAGCTATTAAGTATGTCACAGATCTAATAACACCTTACTATTATTGAAATTCAACCAATTATCTTTCTAAAGAAAAGTGATTTTCAGAAGCTTTTTGAAGTAAATACAGGAAAGCAATTAAGTGGTTTGAACACCTATAATGCAAAATTACCTGGTCAAATAAGTAAAATAAGAGGATGAAGAGACCGTGGTAACTATAAAACCTAAAACAGAAAACAAATGACAGCATTGCCCTGAGTAAGACTGACTAGTTGCCAGCAAATTCTTCTTCTGTTAATAGTGACATCACCATATTCCTGGGTCACATCTTCAATCCTTCAAATTTAGAAATCTTTTCTTTTTTTCCTTCAATATACTAAGAATGGGTAGACCTCTCAAGGACAGGTCCATATTAATCAAGCTTGCAAGACTGACATATAAAGCTAGAATTACATTTTCATGATTTTACAATGACACACACAACCATCAAGGGAACTGGCATTTACATTCTCTAGCCACTACTACTTTTCTCCCTGTAATCACCCTATATGGGGACATAAATTATTTACCAAAAAAGCAATCTGAAGCTCTACAGTAGACCACGTGAGAGAAACTGTGATAGAGACAAAAAGAGATGAACATATTTCACACGGTGCCTGGTGACAAAAACACATGGTGGGTTTAAGTATAGTGGTGAGGGAAAGAAGTAGAGTCAAACCATAGAGATTACTTCCTAGAAATTTGACTATCAAAGGGGACAGAGAAATAATGCTAGCAGAGGGATTCCAGAAAAACACAGAAGTTTGTTTTATTTGTCAGTATAGATTGTTACATATCATGTATATCATAAATTATATGATGGCTATCATGTTACATCATAGATAATGCTTGGGAAACTACAATCGAGTGCTTATAATGAGTGTCTACTGTGGCAACAGAACCAATCACTAGGGTTAACTTTCTAGCAGTTTAACAGCTAGAATCCTGACCTGCTCACTTCTCACCAGCTTGCCACAACACTTCCTTCTTACTCTATGCCTGGGAGTCTCATCTCTCAAGTAGACAGTCCATACTGCTACTGTTAATACTGTTGGTGACTGCACCCTCCACCTCTAGCCATCAGGTCTCAACCTCACTACCTCCAGTACAACTGGCTTGTCCAGGTGGCTTTGGTTCTTGCATTGTATTTGGGGCCTATAGTACCACAGCTTTCTTTGGGAAAACTCATTCCTCATGTATCAGTAATGAACCAATTCTCTCCCTCTTCGAGGGATATTGATGCAGACAATCCCTCACTTCATAACAAGCAAAGCCTGTTTGCTTAAAATTGGCTTGTTGACTTTACTTGAAACAGCTTGAATTCAGAAATCCATGTGGCCCAGTCTCAGAGCAGAATTACTATCATATTCATCTAGCTCCACTAACCACTTTTTTCAAAGTGTTTTAATGGCATTTTGACACACACAAACTGGAAAGATAGCTCACAACCATGCTTCTAAAATACTGTTGCTTCTCTCCATCTATATCCCACAATTGATGGAAGATCAGTTTCTTCTCTATTATAAATTTGCCAAACAAATTCCAACCAATTTCCTCTCACATTTTTTTATCCACATTTAGAATCTTTTACTCCCACTTCTGACCTCCCTTTTTTTGATTTTGCATTGCGGAGGTGGCACAGATGGAACATCCTTGAGCAGACGGGGGACAGGCTGTAAAGAATCACTTGTTAGTTTTGATCTCTCCACACCTTAACAGCCAGAGAAAACGTGACTTTTTTCTTTCACCCAACCCCTTATTGCATGGCTTTGGGGAAAATTCCTTAATGACATTAGTATCCATGTTTAACATTTTTGCCAAAGAAGAGTATTCATTTCTTCTCCTCCTATAGAGGAAATTTGGGGAAACAAAATATGAGAATAGGTGTAAAAACAGATATAATTTAGGGGAGGAAAATGGAGGGAAGAGAGGAGCTGTTATGTACAAAATTTCCTTTACTACTATGATAATTCTACTGCTAATAAATGAGAATGGTGAGGAATCTGATATGCTTTATAGAATACATCACTTCTCTTATCCTAAAGAAAAGAAGACCAAGATAAAAGAAAATATTAACAAAAGATTTCTAAAATGACGCAGGTGAAAAACAAGTACTTATGACTGATATGAGGAAAAAGAGTTCCTTGGAAAAAATTTTAAATTGTTGGGCCTACTTGTAAGTGAAAAATGAAAGATTACACTGGATGCTAAGGGATCTGAAACCTATCCGAGATTTGGGAGGAAATTTACAGATCATAAACAAAAAAATGAACTCCCTGCTATGACTGCAACTCAGAAAACAGTCTCCCAGGGCCCTGAGGATGCTGCTTTTATTCTACTGTAAAATAATTCTTATGATTGGGAGACTGGAAAATGCTCCACCAAGAATAGTAACTATAGGACTGACAATCTCTGAGCATCTCATAAAAGTAAGCAATTTTTGGGCAAGAGGAGAAAGGTCTTGGGATATTCTACCATAATGGAAATGGGCAAATGGAGGAGGAATATATGAAACTGCTAAATTATTGTTTCAAATGAAACACTTTGGGGCCCTAATTCTTGGAATCCCATGCAAATGCTACAGTGTTATAGAGGCAGAGAACTGAGTTTTCTGTGATTTCTCATTGTCTAGAGCAGGGATCTTCTAACTGTAGCAAGGAGCTTGCAAAAACTACAGACTTCAGGGAACTGGCCCCAGAAATTTGGATTCAGAAAGTATAAAATGGAGTATGGGAGTCTGAATTTTTAACAAGCATCCCACGAAGTCCTAATGCAGGCATCGTATGAGCCACATTTTGAGACACTAGTCTAAAAAAAATCAAGTCTGAAGTTTTTAGTAGGGGATTCAAAGCCTGCAATATTCCAAGTATTAATTATCTTTTCCATCCTCCCTCTCAATATATCCCTCCACAGCCTTTCTCTCCAGCCATCCAGCCTATTGACCATCAATTATTCTATGCCTTCAGGCCGACTCACCTGTTGAACTCAGCTTAAAAGGTTTCCCCCATTCAAATGCATCAAAATTCTACTTAAAGTATGTCTTCTGCATTTTAACATTTTCTGTTTAATTATACTACCTTTCATTTAAAGATATATTCTATGCCTTGCATTTTGAAATACTGGGTTGTTATTTACTATTTGATCTTGCTTTCACTTAACCTTGCATTATAGATTATAGTGAGTTGGCTCTGTTTCTGCTTCTTCTAGTGGTTTTAAGCTCTTTGAGAAAAAACACATGCAAGCATTCCATAAAATATTTGTTTAATTGAATTAATACGGCATTTTTACATGGTTCATATCTGGCACCTCAAAATCTTCCCATTATTATACCAAGGAAAGAAACAACATCTTAGTTCGCATAAGTCAAATTGGAATGTCTGATCAAAAGTAATCTAGGTGTTCCCAAAATGATACTTAATTGCTTAGTCCTCTGGGTAGACCCTGTGTTGTACTGTTCAAATCCTGAAGGACTTATAATAGAAACAAACTGCCTCTGCTCATCCAGAAAGGTGAGAGGTCCATGTAGAATTATTTCTCAGTGCTTGGCTCTTAATGAATTGCCCAGGCTGAAGAGAGATGTCTTGTCCAAAAGGGTCACATTCTTTTTATTGGGTCACCTACATCAAATGACTGACCTACAGGAGGAAATAGCCCTCTTCCCCTGATGCACAACAGCGCTGAACGTTCATGGCACCTTTAAAGCTCCCTTCAAGGTCAGCTGGATTTCCCATTGAGGACTGACTTTTCCCTCTGCCCAAACCTGCATCCCTCTCCTCTCTTCTACAAGCATTGGTTTTAACAGTACTCACTAATGCAATTTTTGTATGCTAATTTCTTTCTCAGAGTCCGTTTCCTGGAGAACCCAACTTGTACCACTGCTTATAAGCTTCTATTTGCTGTCTTTGTGCCTAGAATCCTCTTCACCCTTCCATAGCCATAGCTAGCATGAACATGATGAGAAAAAAATCAACAAATGTTTCTTTGGTGTCAGGTCTGCACCCATTCTTTTCTTTTTTTTTTTTTTTTAAGATAGGATCTCTCTTTGTCACCCAGGCTGGAGTACAGTGGCATGATCTCAGCCCACTGCAACTTCCGTTCCCTGCGTTCAAGCAATTCTGATGCCTCAGCCTCTCCTGAGTACCTGGGATTACAGGTGTGTGCCACCATGCCCTGCTAATTTTTTGTATTTTTGGCAGAGGAACGGTTTCACTGTGTTGGCCAGGCTGGTCTTAAACTCATGACCTCAAGTGATACGTCATCCGTCTGCCTCAGTCTCCCAAAGTGCTGGGATCACAGGTGTGAGCTACCAGCCTGGCCTCCACCCATTCTTATATGTACATTCCTCGTGTTAATCCTTCAAACATCCCAACCTTGTGTGTGCCACTGGAACATCCTTGCCTTCAGAGCTCAGTCCCAATATTGAATCCTTGGCCTCTCCCTGACTACCTATCGGAAACAGCTGCCCTGTCCACCTGCCCTCCAGGGCTTCTCTCTTCTCTCAGTCTGCTTTGTGCTGCTGTAACAGAATACCTGGGATTGCGTAATCTATAATAAACGAAAATTTATTTTCTCACAGTTCTGGAGGCTGCAAAGTCCAAGATCAAGGTGCCAGTATCTGCCAAAGACATCCTTGCAATGTCAGCGCTTGGTGAGAAGCAGATGGCCAAGAGTAGAAACCCACTCTCTCAAGCTCTTTCTATGATGGTATCAATCTATTCATGAGGGCAGAGCCCTTATGACCCAGTCACCTCCCAATAGGCCGTACCTCCCAACGCTGTCTCACTGGGGATCAAGTTTCCAACACATGTATTTTGGGGACACATTTATACTATAGCATATATTTTGTATTAATTTTAATTTATAGCATCTCTTACTACCTGAAATTATTTGTCTTGTTTATTTGCAGACTTATGGTTTGTCTCTAGTAGAATGCAAGCTATATAAAGGAAAGGACTTTGTCTTGTTCATGGTTTTAGCACCAGGGCCCACAACAGGCACTGGTAGATCCTCAAAACTTAACGGTTGAATAAGAAAATCTTAATATTCAATGAATGAAATACTTTTATAAGTAGATCACTTGTGTGTAAACTGAATTTTGAGAATCTGTTTTCTCAAGAAATCACTTACTCCTTAGTACGAAATAATTTAAAGTCGCTAATACCTAAATTGGGCTACAGCAAGGACTGTATTTGAGTCACACACGGAAATTCTGCCAGCAGAAAGTGAGAAATTCTCAGAAAGGAGAGAATGAGAGAAAACCCATTCTAATAAGGGAAATCATCTCTAGCCAAATTAGCAACTTTGCAACAAAGAGTGAGGGTGGAGTATGATAGATAACAATATACTATAATTCAGGGCATTTAACAGTGTACTGTGACACTACATTCTTGAGGGGAAGCTTTTTGAAAAATCAGTGTGAAGACTCCCACTGTTGAGTCTGCAGCTGTTCTGTGGAGTGGCAGAGAGATGTTCACCAGAATTTTGAACTCTGTCTAACAGGCCCCTCCAAGCTTGTGAACTCCCTGCCGTTTGCCTGTTAGCCTCCCGTCTGGCAGAAAGACGGCGGCCGCTGTGCTGACATTCATCACTGAGAGTTCTGGCCCCGTGCTGCCACTCCCAGGCCGACTTACTCACTCAATATCAGCATGTCGGAGCACTAGACAGAAGTTGTCTCTGGGGTGGCGAGCGGTTGAGGGGAGGAGGCCAGACTACAAAGAAAGGCAATTTTTTCCCCTAGTGTGATCCCGTTCTAGGTTAAAATCATAGGAAGCATTTCAAGGTGGTCTCCCAAATAACCCTTGGAAAAGAATGCATTTAAAATTCTCCATATGATAGAAAAAGAAGAGAAATGTATTTGGGTCTTGTGTTATCAGTGAATGAGATATTTTCTGAGAGAAAGTGGAGAACTGAGAAATAATCACTTCCAAGATATGTAGATGCCCACTGGCAAAATTGTTCTTAAGTTTAAAATTTAATACAGTAATACACCAGGCAAATAAAGTACAAAGGAGCAGATATCTTTAAATGTCACTCCTTAAGTTGTGGGAAAATTAAAGCGAGTGGAAAACATCACTCACAAAACCATCCAAAAACTTCCATAGGTAGTCAGGTGAGTCACAGCAAGAAAGAGAAAGTTAGTTATATAGAGAAAGAGTCAGCTAAGATTCTACACCTAGTCTTATGCTTACATTATTTCTCAAGTTAGCTCTCCAAACCTCCCTTAGAGAAATTATTGTCTTAGTATCCATATGTGGAAACTGAGGATCAGAGAAGTCAGGTGGGCCAGTGTAAGGTATGAAAAGCCCTGGATGATGGAGCCACGTAGGCCTTTGCAGTCCGTTTCCTACTGGCTCTGCCCTCTGGCACACTAAGTGTCCAGGACCAGCCTTCTCTCTGCCTCTGGAAAACAATGAGTGGTTCTGCACATTTAGAATTTTCCAATCCAAAACTTCATACGTTTGGAATATTCTCCCTTCCTTCTTTAGGTTCTACTTGCCATTCATGCCTTAGGGTCTGTCGGTTTAAATGTTTCTTCCTCAGGGGGGCCTTTTCTGACACCCCTTAGGACTAAAGATCACCACTCTCTACCTGGCACTGGCAAATTTAGGGAAGAAGATATAAATATATTTTTATGTATATGTATAAATGTATATGTGTGTGTCTCTATATATGTGTGTGTGTGTACACTTTATTTAGTAAAAGTATTTCCCATGCAGTATTTTGAACATATTTATACTAAAAATTATTTCTTACTGATTGTGAATTCAAATGTTACTGGACATTCTGAACCATATCTGGCAGCCCTTGCCTCCGTTCCATCCCCCAAAATTGTGTCTATCTAGGGCCTCCTTATAGTGGACCATACTTTAAACTGTTACTAATATTTCAATTATAAATTTGTGGGATTATTTGGTTTAATGTCTATCTTCTCCACTAAACAGTGTCTGGGTGTTTATCCTTGTAATTTTGATAGCTGGAACAGTGCCTGACTAATAGTAAGCACTCAGCAAATCTCTCCTGAATAAATGGTGGCATAAGGTCATGATCAAAACGCCAGTATATGTGCCAAAGTCCATGTTTTTTTTTCACCTCTACAGGTGGTGATATATAAAAGATAGACATTTGTCACAACATGTAACATGGACATTTACAAACATTGAAAACCCAATTCTATTGGTCACAGTGATAAAAGAGGAAAATACTATTAGGTCATAATCTCTTTTCTAGTTTTGATAATGTTAATTGTTCATTCTTCATCCCAGATATTTTCACAGTAAAATTGTTGAAACTCTCAACATTCTATTTTATTTGATAGAAACTTAAATGTTGGTCTCTGAAGGATCTGGACCTGGAATATAGTCTCGATGCTGAAAATATGGCACACAGTGTTGTTATTGGTTCTGTTCATGTACAAGAATTTCTAAACCATGCAAGGATGATTTATAGATCCTATGTCCTTGCCAAAGGCTTAACATTTCCAAATAGGCTTTTGCACAATGAGGTGTAAAGTTCATGGACTGCTGTTGCAATGAGCTTTACATAAGCAACCTCCAGGAACTGATTCAATAGCCAACTCTAAAATTTTGGATAGCCAAGACCCACTGTGCTGCTGTCAACTTTGGTTAAACTGGTTATATTATTTTTGTAGAGCAAAGCAGAGAATACTCTGGTTAAACATGTTTGATATTTTCTTCTGAAAAATTTTATACCAGTAGTTTTCTTTTTAAAGTTTTATTAAAGTATAATTTATATATGACAAATTGCACGTATTTTATGAAATATTTTGATGAGTTTGGAGCCATGATAGCATCACCATAATCAAGGTACTAAATATACTCATCGCCTCTGAAACTGTCCTCTTGTTTTTTGTTTGTATTTTGTGTTGGGGCAGAGGCAATAAGAACACTTAACATAAGATATTGCCTCCTAACATACTTTAAAGTGCACAGTAAGATATCTTTAAATGTAAGGATAATAGTATTTTTATAGCTATACAAAAGAGAAAGTGCATCTCTTACGGCAAAACCATTATTTGAAGACAGATTTGTCACATACAAATATCCAGTCTACCAGTGTTGTCACCAAGAAAATTTCCAGACCTTTCTTATATCTGTACAAATGAGTAGCTTCATATATTCACATCCCTGGCATAATAATGTTTGCTGCCTCCTTGATAACTATAGGACTTGCCTTGTTTGTGGAAATTCCCCCAAAGGTCTCATGTTCTTCGATTCTTATGTTATTCTCTTTGTCCACGCATCACTTCTGCAAGAAAATTGATTCTAAAACCCAGGCTAATTTCAGCTGGAATTAGTGCTGAGGATACAAGAATGGAGGCCTGCAGATCTAAAAATGCCCCACTCCCTTTTTTTTTTTTTTTTGAGACAGAGTCTTGCTCTGTCACCAGGCTGGAATGCAGTGGCATGATCTTGGCTCACTACAACCTCCGACTACCGCTTCAAGTGATTCCCCTGCCTCAGCCTCCTGAGTAGCTGAGACTATAGGCGCACGCCACTACGCCCAGCTAATTTTTATATATTTTGGTAGATACAAAATTTCACCATGTTGGCCAGGATGGTCCGTGATCTCCTGATCTTGTGATCTGCCCACCTCGGCCTCCCAAAGTGCTGGGATTACAGGCATGAGCCACCACAACCAGCCCTGCTTTGATCAGAGCAATTATTCATATGCAGTATGTCTCCTTCTCGCCATCACACAAACAACAAAATTAATATTCGTTCTATTTACTTCTTGTAACTTTTTCAGAAAATGAAATGAGTTAATAAGTACAAAAGCATATTTAAGAAAGTTGAAAGTGCTAGACAGCTATAAAATACTGATAGTTCTTTCTGAACATGATGCTAACCTGTATTATAAGACCTCTATTTATAAAGACAAGAACAAATATAAATCTATGCATTCCAAGACAAGCAAACAAATAGAACTTTAAAAAGTCATTTATTCTTTTTGAAAAGATAAACCTATTTGGAGGTTACATATTATTTGATTTGTTTTCAAATCTGAAACAATCATCTATAACATTGCCTCTGGCCATAATTAATATTAGAAACATAAGTCATTTATCAAATACATGCTGGCTAAATTATTAAGAATATTTCAGAAGATAGTGCATCCAAAACATTTCCACTTAAGGAATAAAGTAAAAGTCTGGGCTTGTAAAATATAGATAGGGTGTAATTAAGTTCAGTTTTTATTAAGCTATGGGCAAAATTTCTACTGAGAAGTTACTGTTTTTACCATAATTATCTTCAATCTTGATGTAATAATGGAGTTGAGAAGAACTTATAGAATCTCACGTGTGCAGTTGAAGAGACAGAGGATCAATGGGATAAAACCTACTTCCTAGCAGATCAGAGATGCCAGGAAGTCTCTGATTCTCTGGCTAATCCCTTGTTCATGCTTCACTGTACTTGGGTACTGGCTTATCTTCATAGTTCAATAAAGGTTATAGTCAGTATTTACAAATTGCTCCAGATATGGTGAATTGAATAAACTAAGTAGAATATCATCTGAATAAAGAAAATAATGATTGAGAATTAAACTATGAAAGTATATTGTGTTGTGGAGTAAAAGTAGGAAGATTTGGTTTGAGAGTTAAGAAGGGAAAGTGGTGTTATGTGATACTTTTAAATTAGATTGTTTAACTAGATTTAATTAACATTTATTAAAATCTTCATATAACACTGAGTTATAGCCATAATATTCATAAGATACAGATCTACACACACACACAAACACCTCCCATATATGGGTGTGTGTGTGATCCATTGATGTGCTCAGCAACTATTAGTTGATCCCTTATTATATTCCACCCAAGCATTGGGTATGCCTTTGAGCATACATAAATGAAAGATACAGCATTTCTCAAGGGACCTGTAGTCAAGTGGAATGATTGAAGTATGCATCAATTAACATAAAACCCAATTTATGAGTAGTTCTTTGAAAATTATTGATACTTTTGCAGAACATTATACTGGAAGAACAAGCTCAGGGCTTTCAAAATTTAAAATATTAGAATAAAGCATGCATACGAAACTACGTTATAAAGCACTAACTTAAATATGGATTACTTATGGTTTCTTTGGAAAAATGTATAGAAGGGAGATTTGAAGAAAATCATTTCCACTGCATCTTTTAGTCTAAAGAAACCAGAACTAATGTTAAGATGTCTTATTTCTTGCCCAGCTAATTTTTGTATTTTTAGTAGAGATGGGGTTTAAAAAAAAAAGATGTCTTATTTCTTTTTCAAGCTAGAGTTTTAAAAATGTTAGCACCAAGTACTTTTCATGAGTTAAGAATTATTAACAAAGATATAAAAGCCAATATGACATGGAAAGAAGCTGATGGAAAATTGAAATGTTTAGAAGAAAATATGTTTCTTCTATCAAATGTCATCACTTTGTCTCATTTTAAGAAGTTTAGCCGTATTATCTAAAGGCATGACTTCTTTCGTTTTTTTAAAATATAAATTCAACAACCTATTCACTACTTTTTCACACAAAATATTAAATTAAATTACTCCTTTCAAAGACTGGACAAATTCATTTCATAAAGTTATGTCTATGTACTAGTGATACTAATTTTATCACTTTCATTTGTTTAAATGAAAAAATCCTTTAAAAGTTGTATCTTAGTTTCAAATGACGTTTGAACCAGATAGTTATACTTGTCTTTTAAAGTAAAACCAGTAAACATAAGACTTACATTACAAATAATTTACCAACAAATGTCAAAAAATGCATTTATTTTAACAAGAAAAGGCAGAAATTATAACAAGTGACATTTTTTTCCTCTCTGTAGCTTTTCTACAGAAGACATCTGCTGTTAACAAATTCATGACATCTATTCAGCCATTTTTGTTTGAAAGAAGGAGAAATGCCCACTATTTTACTGAAAGATTCTTGAGAATTATTAACAACTTCTAATTTATTCTAATTGTTTTCTCTCTTCATTCCACTGATTTCTCCTTTAGATGTTGACAATTGCCTTCTTTCCTTGAAATATTTTTATGAATGGTTTTCAGAGCAGCCACCAGTTTTTCTCTCTCTGAAATTTCTTATATTTTCATTTTCTCTTTGTGTCTTTTAATTATGCACATTCTGTAAGACTAGGCCTTCATTATCTTGCTTTTCTTTCCTTCATGTACACCTCTATCCAACAGAGAGAGCTCTTTTCTTTTCAGGGTTCCAACTTGTATGTCTGTACTCATAAGTGGAACTCAGATTGCCACTTCTGCTTTCTATGCTCACTTCTAGGTTCATATTTCAAATACTTTTGAGATATTTACACTTGAAAATCCCCTCAAATCTCAAACTCAGTATGTCCTCATTGAGCTTATTATCTATATATCCAAATCAACTCTGCTTCCCTACTGTTCTACCTTTGTCAGAGAAACTATATTCAAATTATTAGACTTCTACATCTTGAACCTTCTTTGATTATTTTCTGGATCAAAGAATGTTCCAATTCCAGAAGTTCTGTGTTGAATTTTTTTATTTTAGTAAATCTTACACAATTTTTATAAACAAGCCAAATTTAAAGAAGATATTAGCCAATGATCAATTAGCTAAGACAAAAAAATTTTCCAATTTAACTGATTAAAGAGACTGCTGTGTATTCTCAATGATAAAAAAAAAGTGTCTTCATTGCCTTGAGATTTCATTTAGAAACAGAAATTATAAGCATCAGAGGAAGTAGCAAATTTTTTTTAAATTTTTGAATCACTGTCTCTTAACTAAATGTTAAAAATCTAACATGAATTTAAGACTGTAGGTTTTCTTTATTCTTTCAGCTATCTACTCATTTCCAATTCTTTCAGACTCTCATTGAATAAACCCTATTTCTTAAAGTGCTAGAGGTTTTAAGGGACAATATATCTTTTCTATTATTTTGCATGGAATAATAATATATTAGCCAGAAACCATAACTACAAATAAGAGAGTGTTCTGTGCGAAAACTCATGTAGTGAACTAACATCAGCTCCAAATTAAACCAGCTAGATTCCAGAAAAGTGTGTTACAGATGGTGGTAACATAAGGTTTATAAAAACACAAAATGCAGTATTTCTAACAAACATGCTTGCTTCCAATTTTTTTAAATAAATAAGTTTTGTATGGTTTAATGTTTCCCCACCAAAGTTTCTTTCAGCACACAGCTTTTCCTCTTCAGCCATCTCCCAAACCTAGAATTAAGTATCTGAAATGTACACTGTAGAACCACCAAGATTTCTGTAATTGTTACAGCTTCTAGTATAACTCTAATATGTAACCTTTTCTTGGTTTTTTGTTTTTTTTTTTTCAAAATTCTTATTAGTCCTTTACCAGTTCTATTTGTTCTCTTAACAGCTCATTTGGTGGGAGAGAGGGATGTTGTTCAATAGTTTCACAGCTGGTTTTCTCTAGTTGGTAACTACCTGCATATTACACTGGATTACACTTTTATTGCAAATACAACAAATAGCCTTGAGCCACTCTGCTGTTTCAAGGATTTAAAAAAGTTCTCCCTCATCAAGTATTGACTTTTTGCAACTTTTGCCACCAGGTGCAAATTGTATTTCAATTGCATGCTGATCTCCAGGAGAGTTTTGTTTATGCAGTCATTCTCCAGGGACACTGGATGTACAATGCTTTTTGTTCAAGAGTAGCTGATGCTTTGTAGAGCTTTATGGAAACTTACAAGTCAATAGCTGGCTCTGGGGACTCACAATAATCATGTAACGCTCCATGAAAAGTAGCACTGATATTATACCACACTCAATGGGGGATTGAAGGTATGCGACAGAAGTCACCCAGACTAGAGTTGGATGGTAGTCTATGAAAAATAATTAAGAAGATCCTCCTTTTCAAGATGTGCTTATCCTGCTCCAGTGTTAATCACACAGTTATCATAGTGTAAGTAAACACAAAAGCCTATCTTTTAAGTCTTCTATCTGTCTTTAAACTCTAAGAATAAAAGACCTTTTGTAAGATGTATTTTCATTGTCGTAAGTTTTAACAAAGTCCCTATTCTCTTTGAGTAATGATAAAAATGAAAATGAAACAAAAACAAACATCCTCCACTGAAGCTACTTTGGAAATGAGCTAGAAGAAGGAGGGATAGTTTTGACATATTACAAAGTTTTGAACTCATTTTTTTTTTTTTTTTTAGACAAGTCTAACTCTGTCACCCAGGCTGGAGTGCACTACCATGCCTGGCTACTTTCTCTATTTTTTTGTAGAGTTAGGGTTTCCCCATGTTGCTGAGGCTAGTTTCAAATTCCTGGGCTCAAGCCATCTGCCTGCCGTGGCCTCCAAAAGTGCTGGATTATAGGCATGAGCCACTGTGTCTGGCCCAATGTATTTTAATAATAATTTTAATATATATTAATAATATATATATATAAATATACAGTTTTGAAAGACAAAACAAATATAATAAATTTAAAAAATTAAAACTTATTCTATATCAGTTCAACAAAGTGATGTTTTTGAGTATTTACTGTAGGCCAGGCATTCTGCTAGGCATTGGGATACTACATGAATAGGACAGCTCCTGCCCTTGAGATAGCTCCTGCATTTGAGTCTGGTGAGAGAGAGAGGCATATGAATCTTTCATTCCAATAGAATATAGTGACTGCTAATATATACGGAAGCCCAGGATAGTCAAACCTTGGTTTTAAGACAAGTTTATTTTAGAATATGGTGTCTAGATGGCAATTTCATATGATTCAACATAATTGATTGTTTTGGCCTAAGGAAGGAGAATGGATTTTAAGAAGGTAAGACTAACATAGAGAAAGTAGAAGATGCTTGCAGTAATACGGGTTAGAGACTGGGATAGTGTGATGGAAACACCCAGAAAGGAAGACCACATTGAAATTATTGCAGAATGAGTCCATTTCTGTCTGTCACACTTTCCCATCTTTCCCAGCTTTTACAGTTGAATATACATTATTATCTCCTTGACTTTGCTAAGTATTTGTAGGAATTCAAATGAAATCTTTCAAAGTTAACCTTGACTCTGTATTTTGAGTGACTTTTTTTCTGAGTTTACTAAAAACCAGTTTGACCCCATATTTCTAGCCACTGTTGGCTCAGGGGTCGTTTTCTAAGGTAAAGATTTTAGGCATCTCAATGTGGCTATGTTGCTTTGGGAACAGAGTAGAAAGAAATAAACTCAAACTGTGATTTTACTGTGGTTATCTGAAGAATGGCTTATTATTTGAAATTGCTTTCCTACATATCAATTAGCACACAAAAGAATTTGAAATAACTGAGATATTCACATAAAAAATACACTGTAAATCTCTGCAACATCTTTGATATAGGCACATTAAGAGAATTTGAACCTAACCAGGGCTTTAGAATGATAACTTTTTTATCTCTTTTATTAAAGACCATCAGGAGAACTAATAATTGAAATGTTATTTGCAACAGCCTCTGTTCTGGATCTAAATCTCATAAACTTTGTATTATTAGCATTGACCATTAATTTGCACTGCATCAATTGAATTTCTAGCAGCTTGGCAATAGAATTAAACTACCCCTAGGCAGGACTTATAAATAGACAATTATGTACATGAAGATGTTCTGTATGTGATAACAAAATATTATATTATTGACTTAGAACTAACATACTTCATTCTGAATGATCACCTCTGATTAATGTAAGCTTGTTTTATCTTCATATTCCTAATTTTTTATAATCTCTGCCATAATTGGGTATTATCAATATAAGATAATTTCCACAATAATTGTAAACAGTGCAGCATTTGGAAACTGAAAATGAATAGCTACCATTATCCACAGGTATATGCCCTAGGCACTTCTAGAGGGAATGGGGTACAGGAAGCTAAGAAACTTTCATCTTCTCTATAACTTTGAGCAATGTAAGCCTACTTTACAAGCATTAAAGTTCTTTCAAAAAGAGGAGAATTTTGAGTTTGGGGTATTAGTCAAATATATGAAAGGCAATGGGAGTTCTAAAGCAAATGGCTGAATGCTCTGGTGTAATTCAGTTGAAGAAACAAATGTTTATTGAACAGTTACTGCTGCTTGGACACTATTTTAGGTCAAGGTAATGTTTCTAATCCCATGGATCTTACACTGCAATAAAACTGACAATACAGAAATAAACAATTACTTATTAGTAGTAGTGATAAATTATGTATACATAATAAATCAGTAAAACGTGTAGTGAATGTCTGCAAGTGATATTTTACATAGAATTGTCAGAGATGGCATCACTGTGCAAGGTGACATTTGAACTCCTTGATTAATGAGAATGAGTAGGCCATATAAAGATCTGGGATAAAAGAGGTTCATGGTAAAGAACAGCAAATGAGCCAATTCCAAGGCCCAGGATTGAGAATGGGCTTGGATGCTTTAAGGGTAAAAAAGAAAGGCAATGTATTTGAAGTTTTGTGAGCATCTGGGAGAATGAATGGAGATTATGTCTAAAGGGTTGGAAGGCTCCAATTCAATATGGCTCTATTGGCAATAAGAAGATTAGATTCGGAATTTTCCATATGCAATCCAACAGCAAATTTTCTATTTCCTCTGTCTTCAAAATATATTCAGAATCTGACCACTTCTCATAGATTCTACCACTGTAGTCCTGTTCAAGCAGTCATAACTCTCCATCTGGAAATGTGTAATAATCTCATAACTACATCCCTTCTTCCACTCTTGCACTCAGTTCCTAACATGTCATCCAGTGATCCTTTTAAAACAAAACTAGCTACATGCCCATAAACTGTGCTTTTGAGTAAATTAGAAAAGGATATTCACTATGGGCAGATGTGTTTGAAAAAGGAGCCCCATCTGGACAGAAGAATCGGAAAAATACCTCCCTGGGATTTCAATCTTTTTCATCACTTCTGCCATGCTTCTATGCAGTGCACCAATCATACAACTGCAGAAGACGACAGGACAGATAGTCCCTCCATCCCTTTCCTGTTTTATATTTTTCCACAATTCTTAGCTTCTAAAATATGACTTGACCAATGTTTTCATTGCCTTCCTTTACCCTCTTCTCCTACTAGAATGTCAGTTCCACAAAGGCATAAATTTTAGTTGTTTTATTGACTTCTTTGGCAACTCCCAGTGTAATCCTGGCACACAGTAGGTTCTCAATAAATATTAAGTGAATGGTTAACATGACTGTAGCATTTTAACACTCTGGTTGCTGCTGGAGAATGGATGTGAAAGCACCAAGTATTGATAACAGGAAAATTATTCAGGAAGCAATATAGAATCAGAGAGATGACATTGGTATCAGGGTGATGGCAAGATAAATGGAAAGAAATAGAAATATGGAGGCCAATGAAGAAATGGAAATGGACTTGGAATCTATTTTCATTGGCAAAGTGGACAACACTTGGTGACAGACTGTATGAGGAGAAACGGAAAAGCGGATAGTCAAGGATGACTTGTATGGATTTGATTTGAGTAATTAGGTGGATGAAGATGCAATTTACTGAAATAAGAAATGCAGGAAAAAAAAGGGATTTGAGTGCAGAAGAACATAGTGGCATGGAAACTAGGACATATATCACTTACTGATTTTTTTATTTCCCTCCTATTCTTCTACTTCTCCTCCTCCTCCTTCTTTGTAATAAACCAAACATGTACAAATAAACCTTTACACTCTCTTTTATGTTCTTTTGGATTTATGCTCAGAAAAACTTTCCTCACTCTGAAGTAGTTATTTATGTATATTTTTAGTTATTTAAAGATTTCATGTTTTTATATTTAGTTATTTGAAGATTTCACGTTTTTAAATTCAAATTGTTGAATCATTTGGAATTTATTCGGACATGCAACATTGAGTCCTAATTTAATTTTTCCCAAGCATTTAACCAATTATCTCAGAAACTTTTGTTCATTTATTGAATTACTGGGTTTTTTTCACACACATAGGATTTTCCTTTTTTCATATACCATCTTTTTATATATGTTTGAATATGTTTCTGGGACTTCTTTTTGTTCTGTTAACGTAGCTATTCTTTCCAAAATATCACAATCTTTTTATTAATGTAGTTAGATCTCCCTCATTTTTCTTATTTTCAAAGTTGGATTGTTCTTCTTAACCATTTATTCTCTATAATAAATACCTCTAGGATTCTGATCCATTTTTTAAAATCCCAGTCGAATTATCGCAGTTAAATAATGTGATCTCCACTTTCCTTTCAAGCTCCCTCTTCCTCCTCCCTCAAGTTTTCTCAATGGTCCGGTCATAAAGGGCTATGTAGGGTTTATATCTCTTTGCCTTAAACTTGCTATTTATCTTCTTAGAATACCTTTCTCTCTGCCTAGGGAATCACATATTCTTTCTTCTAGACTCAAATTAGGGCCCAGTGCCCCATCAAGCTTAGTTTAGTGGCTCCATTACTGATGCTTTTATAGTAGTATAGACATCTCGGTATATTGTAATTACTCATTCTTGTGTCTTTGTCCTTCACTAAATAGTATCTTCAGTTCTTGTCCATGTTTGTATCTCCAGTACCTCTCACATTTTTGGTCATTTTGCAACTGTTGAATACATATTTGTTTAGTGAATTAATTAATAAATGTGTGAAGGTTGCTGTTTTGGCCTCCGTCAATCTTCACTTTTTCAGACTAAAAGGCCCCAGTTATTTTAAGTAGTTTTAATGTGACACTTCACAATTCTGGCAATTCCAATGTGTAACTAATTCTTAACTGTGACATAACTGATAAAATGTCAAAATTGAATGTGCAACTCCAAATATTAACTAAGCCCTAGAAGAGCAGAACTGGTCTTTAGTTTCTTGAAATAGACATTATACTAATGTTAAATACAGCTTTAAAATTGTCTTAGCTTTTGAATAGCTATGTCACGCTATGGGTTCATATGAAGTTTGTAGTCAACTAAACCCACAGAAATTTTTCATTGAATTATTATTATCTATGCTCACCCATCCTTAGTTAAACACTATTAAAATGCAAAACTTTACTATATATGTATTTAAATTTATCTTTTTTAATTCATTTTAGACTATAGAGATAATTATAAATTATGATTTAATTACCTAACATAACGTCTAGTCTACCAAATTTGCTAAGCATGTTTTCTCTTTCTTGACTCCAATCAGTTACACTAATTTTGGATATCCCAGAGCCCTGTGACACAGGACTGGAGATCTTGGCATTTCACTGATATTCCCCCAAACTTTTCCCACAGGATGTATAAATTTTGTGAGAGACTTTACTAAAAGCTTTGCCGAAATCTATGATATCCTCTTCATCTATCTCCTTAGTAATCTTGAAACCCTTTTTGAGACTTGGCTTAATAGAGAATAGAAATAACAAATCCCACATCTGAATAATATTTTTGATACATTTTATCACGGTAAAAACTGTAGTCAGAAATAGCTCTGGCACTATGTCCATGTAATTTTTTGATTCTGCCCTTTCCATTCTGCTCTCTTCATCTATAGGATGGCCTTACTTGTGATAGTAAAATGGCTACAGCAGTTTAGGATTCTGAAACCCACACTATCCAGAAAGATAGCATTTCCCAGTGCCCAGTTCCTAAAGTATTGGACTTTAGGCTCATTGAACCACTCTATCCTCTGCTTCTATGCTAGGGGAAGTCATGCCACAGTTGTTCGGGCTTGAGTTATTTGAATCAATCAACATCCACACACATGAGACCGCATTAGTGGATTGGGTCAATCCTGGTCAAAATCCATTGTTGCTACATCATATAAGGGGAATATAGTGGAAGTTGGGAAGAGGATTAGCAACGTCTCCAGCAGATCCTGGTGAGATAAAGGCAAACCCATAAGCAGGATCTGAGAGGTCAGTTTTGAGATAGTTGTTGGTTTCTGGCTGGGGTAATTCATCAGGGGATTTATATACATGGTCATGCATTTAATTTACAATGACGAAAACATATTCTCATATGGGACGATAGAAAGAACATTTTCCAATAAAAAGAAATGATACTGAGTCATTTTTAACTTTTATCGGCCAGTAGCTAACATCTTTGTTTCAGTTTCTTGATGCAGTTCTATTTTTATAGTTTGTGGGAGAAATGCATTGAGAAAGGGCGGATCTGTGACCATGTTTTCTTTTCTTTTACCATAAAAGCCCTCAGGGGCTGTGTGTTTGTCTGAGCAAGCTGTCAGCCAATTAGAGTTTACTGCTGGGGAAGAAGCTGAGAAAGTTAATCCTGCTCCTTCAAGGCATAGTTAGAAAGGAAATATGAATCTTAAGTAGTACATGTTATTTCATCAACTGAGAACCAAGAGAGAGAGACTAGTTAGGCAGGAAGAGGTGAGGACAATTTTAATGGGCTCATTTAAAGAAAACCACAGCATACTAGAAGTCATTTCCTTCTCCTGGCCTAGAATTGAGGGAAGGGAAAAACATTAATGAGTTGATACTGACATTTAAAGCCCCCTTCTTCAGTATTGTTTCACTGATAAGAATTGCTATAATTTAAAGATCATTGCACTAGAAATTGGGAGCTCTGCATCTTCATCCAATGCTAATGACCTTTCACAAGTCCCCTACCTTCTTTTGCTTTCTGAGTCCTCCTGTGTAAAAGAAGGGTAATGATGACTGCTATGAATTGTTTAAAGCAGTGATGATGTTTCTGTTGAGAAATAAAATCTCCTTGTGGAGCATAATAATGCATTTAATCAGCATCTAGTCAATTTGATGTCATTCACTTCTGGGTCTTGGTCTTTAGAGCTAAGAAGCCATTACAAGTTAACTTGGTTATGTGTCCTCCAGGTTCTCTATCAGGTCCTGTTGAACAAAATATAAAAGCTTAAACATAAGTGGCATTTAAAGGGAGAATTTTAGATATATATGTGTGTGTATATAGATATTTATGAATATATATACTTCTGAAATCTTCTGATTTGGTTTGTCTAGAATGGAAGCAGAAAATCTATATTTTTTAAAGAAGTCTCCTGAGATTATTCTGATTTTCAGATTTAGTAACCATTCATCTCATCCAACTGTTGTATTTGGAAAATAAGAAAATTGGCCTTAATTGGAAAAATTGAGTAAATTCTAGCCAACTAATCACTTATCTGGAAGCATTAATCTATAAATGATGCTAAGATGTTATGTGGGTGCTAAAATATTATTGAGAATCTTAACAGATGAAAGAAATTCTATGAAAACTTTTCTCTGAATTGTAGTAGGGATGTAAAAGAATTATTTTACTACTCAATTGCCTGGAATGTTTAGGAGTGGGGAAAGGAAACGATTAAGACCACCAAGTGGTGTTGGTAACTACTCTGGTCCTCTAAACTTTCCACTATGGAGACTAGTCTTATGTCAAAGAAGACTGGCAGATCTGCAAACTGGGCAGTCACAACCGTGATTCTCTTTCTCTTCAGTTATCCCTAAACAGAACGCAATTGCTCCTCTAAATAAATGGGAACAGAGATTTCTAGAGGACTGATTTGAAAGGGCTGCCCAGCATGCTCTCTTGTCTCTTCTCAGCCTTGTAAAGTGACTTCCCTAAAGCTGTGCAACTAATCTGGGGCAGATTTGAGACTACACTCTGTCTTTATTTCAAGTCCAGTCTTATTTCAGCACCTCACACCATCCCACATGCATTGATTTTTCAAAAGACCTTAGCAAAGTTACTTTCAGTTAATGAATGGCTAAGGCTTCACAGTAATAGATTCTGACTCTTCTTTCCATTAGCTTTTAGTAAAGCTGTCCATGTGGGTTTGTACTTTTGGGGCAATAGATGTACTGTCAGAGCCCTATACGCAGGGCTACTTAGCCTACAGCTATGTCAGCTTCGTGGAGCTGCAGAGGAAAACCAGAGGAAAGTCAAGAAAAGAGGAAAAGAAAAAAGAATTCCATATTCTAGTGAAATGTATTAACAGGCTACATCCTAAAACTTCTGTATGTGTGTGTATATTCATTGTGTGCAGTTGTATGTTTATGACTATAGAACGATTGTACTCATTTACTGCTAGTCACTGAGTTTTTATAAAGAAAGTTGAACATAACAAAAGTGACAGGATTCTTTGAACTCTTAAAATTATATACAGATGTATGCTATTACAAGAAATTTGAGACATAAAAATTTAGGTTTATAGACCATAAGTAAAAGGATAATTATCTACCTTAAGAATTAAAGTTCTCGCTTTAAATGCCACTTCTCCTGCTGTATTTAAGCTTTTGTATTTTGTTCAAAGTGACCTGATAGAGAACCTGGAGGGCATATAACCTAAAGTTAAAATATCAGAAGTTTCTGTGAATAAGAGCTCTACCCACAATTTAGAATAATAAGTGGTCATGAGGTCATAGAAATTAAAAACTATTTTGAGGGGAAGAACCTAGTCTTCATAGACTTCACATATGGAGAGAAAGTGTTCTGGGAAATAAATTTTTAAAATACTACATACTTTTGAAGATTTACAAAGCATATTAACATAATTAAGGCCCTGAAAAAGCCTGCAAAAAAATAAACTGTTTAATTCCCATTTTTCCCCAAGTTGACAGAACACTTGATTTTTAGCAAAAACTTAACATACCCGGATACAATTATTGTAGATCCAAATCAAATAGAAAATAGATTTGCTTTTATAGCTTTCATGACAATAATATATGTCATTTTAACTTTAAGCTTCTCAGGGGCTGGTGTATACATTGTATTTCCTGAAAGATCTAATGCAGCATTGGGTCTAAAATAAGTGCCCAGTAAGTAATTTCTAAATAAATCACTAAGCAATCAGTCTCTCACATATACTTCCTCTCAGAAGGAAGAAACAATTGTTTTTGTCCGTCTAGAAGCAAAGCTATTTTTATTGTCTTCAGAAATAGTAATCATAATCATTGCTATTTTCATTTGTAGCCTGAAAATCAACTGATCATCCTTTGTTTAAGGAGGAAACTAAATGTGATGGATATGTCTGCTCACCTTAAGGGAAATAGAAAATTGTAACTGGTCCACAGAGACTAGAACTTGCGTTGAGACAGTAACATATAAAGGAAAGAGCTGAATTCCAGCTCTGCTCCCTAGTAGGTGCTCTGTGCCTCAGGAAGCTGATGTAGATGGGCTGCATCTTTAGACTCGTTTATTTCCCTCTGACTTTAGTCAATAGAAGGCAGCAGATATTGAAGAGCAAGAGGAAAGTGGGACCAGGGTGTTTGTTACTTGACCTTCTTCCTGTTCAGATAACTATAAATTAGCTGTGGCCTTTTACTGAATGCTACATGGCCTATTAGATGGCCCACTTGTGGGGTTTAGAAACTGTTCTCTCCTCCTCACCCTTTCAGGTTGAGCGATAGAAATGGTTCTGAGCCTCAGTATATAGCACAGTTCCCACTTCCTTGTTATTTTTCCTAAATCTTGCCCACAACTTCCTAAATAGCCCCTTTTACAATTACATAGTTTGTGTGTATGCGACCTCTATCTTGCAGGAAGCCTAACTAATAAATTGGCTATGTGGTGACTTTGAATTCTTTTAGCCTCATTTTTTCACCTATGAAATGGGGTAACAACAATCTATCCTTTCTACCTCATAGACCTGTCGGAGGATTTAATGAGTTGATGTTGCTTTTTATTTTCCTTCCCAAATAGTTTTATCGTAGGAAGTGACCAAGAGATATTGCGTGCAAATGTAAGTCTTACCCTTGCTTCAGATGAGAGATATTCTCCTTTGGATCAGTTTCCCAGAGTCCTATGGTGGCCAAAAACCAAGTAAAACTCTTAGAGCAGCACACATTGAATACTGTGTGCCCACTGTGTGCATGTGTAAGAACTTGCGGAGGGAAGGGAGATTGACATGGAAGAGATGGCCAGCCAGACCACACACTGAATAATAGTAATCTGAAAAACACTAGGACTTTTCCTTTTGTAACTAATACCAAAGATCAATCACACTTTTTCAGGTAAACAGTATGGGTGAGAAGCTGCTGTTGGGAAATCTGATAGTCACAAGTTGATAATAAATAATAATAAAGACACACATCCACATTCAGTAAAATTAGCCTTCTGTTAGGTACCATAAAGTATGATAATCATTTATTTAAGGAAATTCAGCTCAAAATTAAAGAAAAACTATTAGACATTGAGTTTCCCTTCTCAGCTAGTCTATGGCGCTTATCTTTTGCACCAATGCAAATAATCAGGTGAAAAGAACTTTCACATCCTTTTTTTAGACTAGAAACATCATTTGTGATTTTATTTCCAAGGCGCTTCTTTCCGATATACAGTTTTCTCACATTGTAATAGCAAACAGAACAGTGGAAAAAAAGGTTGATTGCATGCATCTGCTTCTCCTCTCCATGGACAAAATCTCTAATTTTTGTGTATAGCCAAAAGAATGCTAACCACACAATGAGAAGCGTCCTTGGTTAAAGATAGATCAGTGACTAGTTTACAGTATTATAGAACCGTTAAGTGAGTGTCCCCATCAAATATTTACTTGCTAACTGCTTTCAACAAAATCACAAATTAAGCAGATTGATCAGCACATGAAAGATAGATGAACAGCAATACATGAGGTCTATCTATATGTAGTAAGATTGAACTGTTGTCATAAACAAAACAAACACCATATACCACACACACACATGAATACACACACATTCACACCAAAAGGCCAATTTGAAATATGGTAACTCTGTATTACTATTTTAGCTAAGATAATAAGAATTTACTCAGTTTTTACTATTATTCTTCCATGTTTATTCCATCATTTGTTTTCATGTTTTATTAAGTGAAGTGGGGAAAGCCATGAATAAAACACTATTATTTATGGTAAACCTATTGTTGTGTGGTTCAATAAACTGGATCAAAATTTCTTAGGCAGGGCCCCAAATTTGCTGAAACTAGATGATTTATTGAGATCTTCAAACACAGACTAGAAATAGTATATAAAAAGGCTGAGGTCAATAGCCATATTAATCATAAAAGTTTGACTTGCTGCAAGTATTAAATAAATTCAACTTTTATAGGGTGTCTCACACAGTAATATCCTTCAGGGATAAAACACATTCCCTGTTGCCTTAGCATCAGCCTGAGCCAAGAAATGTGGCATAGACCAGTATAAATACAAACTACAATTAAAAGTGAGCAACTTAACATATATCTAAGTAGAAGCTATTTAGGATACATGCTAAGGAGACCAGATTTCTTTGTTTTAAGGACCTCATCTGCAGAATTGTTAAGCACCAAATTCCTTCTCACAGAAGATTGAGAGTTGCTTTGGTTACTTTAAGGAAGCTGAGATTTTTCTGAGCAAATTGCAGATTAGTTTTCTTAATGACCTTTCATCTTTTTTTCATGAGTATAGGAAAATGTAAAGTCTAAATTTGTCAACCATGCATACATAGATTGTACACTCCTACACATTCTCCTCTATTCTCCAGCTGAGAAGTGGAATTCGCTTTTTAGGTTCTTAAAAATTCTGAAACTTTTAAGTTATCTCTCATCAGTGATAAAGCAGAAAGGTGATAGAAATGATACCGAATGTGCCTTTGGATTTTTTAGAACTGTCTGTTGACAGTCAAAATAACTAAACCTGAAGTAATTGCTAAAATCAGCCATAGAAACTGATACATCAAATACAATACCCTTACTTCTGCAGAGCCCAGTCCTAACTACTTGCTATATGTGAGGTATGATTCGGACAAAAGAAGAGGACACAGAACCTCACTGCATTTGTCCAATGGCTATAGCAAAACTTTCTGAGTTTGGGACCAAGAGTTTCTTAACTCTTAAGATAGGGATAATAGTATTTACCTTGTCTATTTCACAAGATAAAACTCTAGTAAAATGCAAAAGAGATAATTTTATGGCAAAAGTGCTTTGTGTACTGCAGAGTGCTTTTAAAAAATGTCTCTCCCTTTCCTCCTCAAAAGTTTAAAGTGATAGCTGGGGTACAGGCAGTGATCAGAATTCAGTAAAAGGTGGGGGGATTAAGTGGAAGCATATGGGAAGGATGCCCATGTGGTCACCTGCACTATACTTACATGCTTGTACCTTGATATGATTTGGCTCTGTGTCCCAACACAAATCTCATATTGAATTGTAATTTCCAAAGTTGCTGGAGGGCACAGGTGAGAGGTGACGAACATGGAGGCAGATGTCCCCTTTGTCGTTCTCACGACAGTGAGTGGGTTCTCACAAGATCTGATGGTTTAAAAGTATGCAGCACTTCCCCCTTCATTCTCTCTTTCTCTTGCCACACCATGTGAAGAAGATGCTTGCTTCTCCTTTGCCTTTCCATCATAATTGTAAGTTTTGTGAGGCCTCCCCAACCATGCTTCCTGTACAGCCTGTGAAACTGTGAGTCAATTAAACCTCTTTTCTTCACAAATTAACTGGTCTCATGCAGTTTTTTCTAGCAATGTGAGAATGAGCTAATACAAACAATTTGGTACCAGAGAAGTGGAGTATTGTTATAAAGATGCCAGAAAATGTGGAAGCAGCTTTGGGTCTGGGTAATGGGCAGAGGTTGGAACAGGTTGGAGGACTCAGAAGAAGACAGGAAGATGAGGGAAAGTTAGAAACTTCCTAGAGAAACCTAGTGAATGTTTGTGACCAAAATGCTGATAGTGATATGGACAGTGAAGTCCCCCACTGAGGTAGTCTCAGATGGAGATCAGGAACTTATTGGGAACTAGCGTAAAGGTCACTCTTGCTATGCTTTAGCAAAGAGACTGGCAGCATTATGCCCTGCTCTAGAGATCTGTGGAACTTTTAACTGGAGATATGATTTAGAGTATCTGGCAGAAGAAATCTCTAAGCAGCAAAGCATTCAAGATGTGACCTGGCTACTTCTAAAACACCTATGCTTATTTGCAAAAACAAAGAAATAACCAGAATCTAGAACTTTAAAAGGGAAGTAGAGCATAAAAGTTTGGAAAATTTGCAGGCTTACCATTTGGTAGAAAAGAAAAACCCATTTTCCGGGCAGAAATTCAAGCTGGCAGTAGACATTTGTGTAAGTAAAGAGGAGCTGAATGATAATAGCCAAGCCTGTGGGGAAAATGCCTCAGAGGTATTTCAGAGACCTGTGTAGCAGCCCTTTTTATGACAGAAGAGGCCTAGGAAGACAAAATGGTTTTGTGGGCCAGCCCCAGGGCCCTGCCGCTCTATGCAGCCTCAAGATGTGGAGCCCTGCATACCAGCTGCTCCAGCTCCAGCATGGCTAAAAGGGGACAAAGTACAGCTCAGGCCATTACTTCAGAGGGTGCAACCCCCAAGCTCTGGCAGTGTATGTGTGGTGTTGGGCTTATGGGTGCACAGAAGGCAAGAGTTGAGGCTTGGAAGCCTCTGTCTAGATTTCAGTGGATGTATGAAAGTACCTGGATATCCAGGCAGAAGTCTGCTGCAGGGGTGGAACACTCATGGAGAATTTCCTCTAGGGTAGTACAGAGGGGATTTGTGGGGTTGAAGCAACAACAGCCTAGTGGAGCTGTGAGACGAGATTTACTATCTTCCAGACTCCAGAATGGTAGATCCACTGACAGCTTGCAATGTGCACCTGGAAAAGCCATAGGCACTCAACACCAGCTTGTGAAAGCAGCTGTGGGGGACTGTACCCTGCAGAGCCACAGGGGTGGAGTTGCTCAAGGCCTTTAGAGTGTGTCCTGGATGTGAGACATGAAGTCAACGGAGATTATTTGGAAGCTTTGAGATTTAATGACTGCCCTGCTGAGTTTCAGACTTGCATGGGGCCTATAGCCCCTTTGTTTTGGCCAATTTCTCCTTTTTGGAATGGGAGCATTGATCCAATGTCTGTACCCCCATTGTATCTTGGAAATAACTAAATTGTTTTTATTTTTACAGGCTCATAAGCAGAAGGGACTTGTCTTGTATCACATGAGACTTCGGACTTTGACTTTTGAATTAATGCTGGAGTAAGATGAGACTGTGGAGGACTGTTGGGAAGGCATGTTTGTGTTTTGAAATGTAAGAGGGAAATAAGATTTGAGAGTGGCCAGGGGTGGAATGATATAGTTTGGCTCTGTGTCCCCAACCAAATCTCATTTTGAATTGTAATTCCCAATGGTGGGGGAGGGATTTGATGGGAGATGATTGGCTCATGGGGTGGATTTCCCCCTTGCCATTCTCATGATAGTGAGTGAGTTCTCATGAGATCTGATGGTTTAAAAGTGTGTGGCACTTCTCCTTTGCTCTTTCTCTCCCATTCTGCCATGTGAATAAGGGTTTTGCTTCCGCTTCGCCTTTCCGCCATGATTGTAAGTTTCCTCAGGCCTCCCCAAACATGCTTACTGTACCTCCTGAAGAACTGTGAGTCAATTAAACCTCTTTTCTTCATAAATTACCCAGTCTCAGGTAGTTCTTTATAGCAAGTGTGAAAACAGACTAATATATACCTCTTCAACAAGAATATAAAACAAATGAATTGGTCTTATTCCAGGACTGTATGGCCACAGTTACTCATGAGAGAGTTCTGAGTGCTCTGAAATGCCACCCAAGAATGTGACTTGTTCTCTTTCACTGCTTTGTAAGGCTACAGCATAAGAAGGTAGTCCTGGCCATTTTGCCTCTTTATCTCTTACATCTTAAATATTGATTCTGTATTTTTCTTTTGGCATCCAAAGATTCTATAAAGCCAGCCAGAATGTGAAAACCTTCTAAGATTTAAGCTAGGATTTAATAGAGTCTCCTCAGGACTTGAAGGTAGAACTTTGCATTCAGATTTGGATACAAGAATAGATGACAACAAAGTGGTTGCATGGTTCCTGTGACATTGACATTTTCAAGAATTCTCTTGAGAGTATTGTGAGAAGATGGAGTTATGGTCTATGGAATTATGAAAACCCTGCCTAGAGCATAGAACACTAAAGGTCCCTTACCATTTGCCATTCTCTCAGTAAGTATTTTGTTCTAGACACAGGAGATACAGAGGTCAACAAGGCAGATGAGGGCTTTGCTTTTGGGAAACAGGTATTCTATGGACTGGGGTGTCATAATATGTTCTATATGGCTGGGAGTAGGGAAGAAGAAGGAGAAAGAAAAAGAGATGGGCTATATGACTACTTTATATTGGTTAGGTAGAGAAGCTCTAAGAAGGCCATGTTCAACTGAAGGTGAGGATATAGAAAAAGGGGCTGTCCCCGGAGGCCAGTAGGTGAAGCCAGCAAAGATGGCTTAGAAGGAGCAATCAGTGAGGTGAAGGAAAACCAGATTAGCCTATGGTTCAGGGCCTTTCTACTATCGATTTACAAATCAGGACTTATACTTGCTATTAAACTATGCCAACATTTTGACTATTAAAGGGAAAGAGTTGTGGAAGTTTTATAAAGTGTCTTGCCAAAACTGTCTGTGAAAGAATCATGTTTCACAGCTTTTGTTCCTTTACTAGTGAAATGATATTGTCTGATCTTCCTAAGAGATTATGATACAAGAATCATTGCAGGGTTTCATGCAGAATTGGAGAATTTTGAAATGGACTTGAATTATTTACCCACATTCCTCAGCACGAACTACATCTCACCAGGGACAGATAATATGATTTGAAATGCAGCAAATTCAAGCTTTTAAAGATCAAGTAATGACTTTAAAAATTCTTATGGTGATATGTCAATCCATATCAATTCTAATAAAGGTAGCTCAGCTATTTTAATAGTCAATCCAGTCTTATTTTTGATGCAGCAAAATGTCTGCAGGTCATAATGTGGTTCTACAAAAGATAACAGGTGGAAAGAAGCAAATTTACACAGGAAATTTTGAAACAGTGATGGATGAAGCTAAGGAGCATTGATTTAAGATTTTTGAATAGTTAGGAGGTCAAACAGAAACCCGATGGCTAAAAGAATTATAAAATATTTGCTTTACCATTTGATAGTAGTGAGGGAAATAACGTGTGAGTATAGCCGGCATCTCATCCATCCTTCTCCTGGGGATGTATCCCAGAAGATTTCTCACATTGATCCCTAAGGGAACATGTGTGAGATTGTTCATCATGTCTGGTTTTACAGAGGAAGAAAGTTTGACACACCCTTGAAGTCTATCAATACGGGAACGGTTAAAGGGATAAGTAAAATGCGGTAGATGAATTTTGTAGATACATAAATGTACATATAGCAAAATGCACAGAACTTACAAATATAGGATAGAATGAAAAAAAGAAGCAGAATAAAGTTTACAGGACAATACTATATATATGTATGTGTGTGTGTGTATGTATATATATACATATACATATATATCTCAAAAGATGACAGGTGGAAAGAAGCAAATTTATATATACAATCTTGGTTCACTGCAACTTCTGCCTCTCAAGTTCAAGCAATTCTCCTGCCTCAGTCTCAGCCTCCCGAGTAGCTGGAAGTACAGGCACATGCCACCACGCCTGGCTAATTTTTGTATTTTTAAGTAGAGACAGGGTTTCACCATGTTAGTCAGGCTGGTCTTGAACTCCCGACCTCAAGTGATCCATCTGCTTTGGCCTCTCAAAGTGCTGGGATTATAGGCGTGAGCCACCGCACCAAGCCCATTTATGTTTTTTAAATGCCCAAATGATAGTATTTTATAAAGATACATTCAAGTTGAAAGACCCATATTAGACACATTAGTGTGAGTAACTGTGAGAAGGGAGTTGGATAAAAGTGGAAACAGGTGGGAAAAATAGAATAACTAACAGATAACAGGGGAAAAAAGGGTACTTTTACAAGGTGCTATGAAATGAAGAGTGTAATTAGCTCATTTCTCTGCTTGTAAAGACTGAAAAGGATTTTAAAAAAAAATACAACAAAACATTTCTTGGATTCACTCTCCAAAAACATTCAGAAGCAAGGAAACACAAATCCTATTGAATGAAATAATCGAAAATAACATCATCTCAGGGTAATGCAGCAAGATGTGGGCTAGAGTGTGTTCCCTAAAATTCCAAGCACATGAGGTCCAAACACCAGCTGAACTTTTTGACGGGGGCTGGGCATCTGGGAGAAGAAGTGAGGTCACAGCACTGAAGGAGTAGGCGAATGTTACCACATTTGTTCAGTGACCTTCAATTTAGAAAGAGTAACTCATCTCCACACATTAGTAGTCTGGAGTTGTGAATATTGCAAAAAAAAAAAAAAAAAAAAAAAAAAAAAAAAAAAAAAATTGGGAGAAAAAAAAAAACCCCAGGTTAAATGTAAGGACAAAAACAAATGGTGTCGTGCCCCCCCACCCCCCCCCCCCCCCCCCCCCCCCACGACT
>CAUYLG010009513.1:0-14702 GCA_963573385.1 Cacajao melanocephalus
TGGGCAAATTTTTAAAATCTTTTTTGTTGTTTGTTGATTTGGTCGTGTGTTTTTGTTTTCTGTGTGCCATTTTTGTGCCTATTCACTACATCATTGTTTAAATTGAAAATCTATTTATAAAAAAAAAAAAAAAAAAAAAAAAAAAAAGGTGTGATGGCATGCATCTGTAGTCCCAGCTACTTGGGAGGCTGAAATGAAAGGGTTGCTTGAGCCCAGAAGGTTGAGGCTGCAGTGAGCCATGATCATGCCACTGTACTCTAGCCTGGGTAAGAGAGTGAGACTCTATCTCAAAAGAAAAAAAAAAAAGCTAAACAAAATAAATGTGTTTGTGTGTGTATGTGTTTGTGTATTTGAAGTCATTAGAGAACTAAAAGCAACAAGGACCTGAGGGGTCAAGATTCCAGAGGGATAATAAGCCCCATATTTGCTTGCTACTTTCCTGCACAAAGCATGTGCACTTTCTCAAGAAAAGGCTAAGAAACTGAACAGGGAGTCTGGTAGTGTTATGAGGATGGGGAATATAATAAAAATTGAATTTCAGAGTCTACCAAGAAGGAGTGTCCCTAATAAACATTTCAGGTCTTCTGTGTTTGTTTGTTTGTTTGAGTTAGAGTCTTGCTGTATCACCCAGATTGGAGTGCAATGGTACAATCTCAGCTCACTGCAACCTCCATCTCTCAGGTTCAAGCGATTCTCCTGCCTCAGCCTCCTGAGTAGCTGGGATTACAGGCACCCATCACCATGCCTGGCTCATTTTTGTATTTTTAGTAGAGACAGGGGTATCACCATTTCTGCCAGGCTGGTCTCAAACTCCTGACCTCAAATGATCCGCCAACCTTGGCCTTCCACGGTGCTGGGATTACAGGTGTGGGCCACAGCACCCAGCCAACATTTCAAGTCTTCACTGGAGCCACCTAGGAGTAGAGGTGAATTAGAATTAGACCAGCCCTGACAAAACTGAAGTCCAGCACCCAATCAGTTCAATCCCGTATAGGACTTCGGTATAAATGCCTAGTAGAAGCAAAAGTAAAAATATTTCTGAAGGAAGATAATACCATCCAGGGCCTCAGATTTTCCTATAATTTTTTCATACATGATACTTGGTATTCGATCAAAATTTACCTGACATTTCAGTAGACAAAATCAAATGGCTGAAAACCAAGATAAAAAAGTAGACAGTCTGGGTGCGGTGGCTCATGCCTGTAATCCCAGTACTTTGGGAGGCCAAGGTGGGCAGATCACAAGGTCAGAAGTTTGAGACCAGCCTGGCCAACATGGTGAAACCCCATCTCTACTAAAGATAAAGAAAATTAGCCGGGCATGGTGGCACACACCTGTAATCCCAGCTACTTGGGAGGCTGACACAGGAGTACAATTCAAGGTGAGATTTGGGTGGAGAAACAGAGCCAAACCATATCAAAAGCATTCAGACTGCAGCACATATGATACAGATTTTATATAAAATGCGGTAAAAATTTCCACATATGTATAATTGAAGGCCCATAGGAAAAGAGGGAGGGGAGGGGAGAATAGATGAGAGAAGAGAAGCAATGCAAAGAGAAATGAAGCCAGAAGCAATATTTGATGATGGTCAATAATTAAGAATCACTTAAAACCCTAAGCAGAATAAATCAAAATAAAACAGAACTAGGGCTTATTATGATATAACTGCTCATAGTAAAAGATAAAGGGAAATTTTTGAAGGGAGCAATAATAAAACTTATATAGCTTCTCCATAGAAATAATGAAAACCGGAAGACAATAGAATATGTTTGAAGTAATAAATGAAAATAAATCATATCCCATTAGAACTAGAGAGTAGAATGGTGGTTACTAAGGTCTAGGGTAGTTATGGGGGAAGGGAGAATTGGGGTGATATTGGTCAAAGGATATAAATTTTCAGTTAGATGGGAGGAATAAGTTCAAGGACTCTATCATACAACATGTTGACTAAAGTTAACAACAATATATTGCATTCTTGAAAAATGCTGGCCGGGCGTGGTGGCTCACGCCTGTTATCCAAGCACTTTGGAGGTCAAGGTGGGCGGAATCACCTGAGGTCGGGAGTTCAAGACCAGCCTGACCAACATGGTGAAACCCCATCTTTAAAAAAAAAAAAAAATTGCTGAGAGTGAATACTGTGTTCTCACAGAAATAATGACTATGTGAGGTAATGTTACTTAGCTAGATTTAGTTATTCCACAATGTATATATATTTTAAAACATCATGCTGTACATGATAAATACATATAACTTTATCTGTAAAATTTAAAAAATGATAATAAGCCAGGCACAGTGGCTCATGCCTGTAATCTCAGCACTTTGGGAGGCCGAGGCAGGCGGATCACCCGAGGTCAGGAGTTTGAGACCAGCCTGGCCAACATGGTGAAACCCCATCTCTACTACAAATTTAAAAAATTAGCTGGGTGTGGTGGCAGGCGCCTGTAATCCTAGCTACTTGGGAGGCTGAGGCAGGAGAATTGCTTGAACCCAGGACAGACGTTGCAGTGAGCTGAGATTGCACCACTGCACTCCAGCCTGGGCAACTGAATGAAACACCGTCTCAGAAAAATAACAAAAATTAGCAGGGTGTGCCTGTAATCCCAACTACTCGGGTGGCTGGCTGAGGCACAAGGATCACTGGAGCCCAGGAGGCGGAGCTTGCAGTGAGCCAAGATCATGCCACAGCAATTCAGTCTGGGTGACAGAGCCAGATCCTGTCTAAAATAAATAAATAAGATAATAAATAAAAGAAATCTTGCCTGTAATCTCAGCACTTTAGGAGGCCGAGGTGGGCAGATCACTTGAGGTCAGGGGTTTGAGACCAGCCTTACCAACATGGCAAAACCCTGTCTCTACTAATAATAGAAAAATTAGCCAGGCATGGTGGTGTGTGCCTGTAATCTCAGCTACTCAGGAGGCCACAGCAGGAGAATCGCTCAAACCCCAGAGGTGGAGGTTGCAGTGAGCCAAGATCATGCCACTGCCTAGGCAACAGAGTGAAACTGTATCTTGAAAGAAAAGAAAAGAAAAGAAAAGAAAAGAAAAGAAAAGAAAAGAAAAGAAAAGAAAAGAAAAGAATTCTTGTGTGAGCTTAGGTTAATGGCTATCAAGATGTAACATAAGTATGAATCACGTGGCAGGGGGTGTTAAAATTTTGGATTCCCAGATCCAACTCTGTATATTTAGATTTAGCCCCTTTGGTGTAGGGCCAAGGAGCCTTCTTTCAACAAGCAGCCTAAGGATTCTGATACAGCGAGTCTACAGCAGATTGTTTGCCATGATGGCTGCAACAATTCCTCCCGTTCCTGTACCCACACCCCTTTGCAATGTGACTTTGCCACTCTTTCAATCAAGACATAGAGTCCATTTTTCCTCCTTTTGAATTTTGGCTTATCCTTTGGCTTACTTTGACCAATAGAGATCAGTTGACATGCTATTATGGGGCATCTGAGCCTTGGCCTTCAAGAGGCCTTGTGTTTTCAGTATTCACCCTTTTGGAACTCAGCTGCCATGTAATTAAGTTGACCCTATCCTTCTGGAGAAATGGTGAGAGAGGCAGAGCTAACAGCTACCACCAACCACCAGCCATAGTATATGAATGAGGCATGGATCTGTTTGGGTCCAACCAGGAGAGAGAAAGCACATAGTACTTTGAATATGGAAAGTTGAATATGAAGAATTACTAATCATAATAGAGGATGAGAGTAACAAGGGATTGACTAATAAGAAGAAAAGACAATGCTGAAGACTATAGGAACAGCAGATGTGAGGAACAGCCACTATTTTTAGGGCTGACATGGAGCATCCACGGAAGAGCTCCCTCAGGGCTGAGATCCAGATCTTTTTTGAAAGGGCCCACTAAATGGTAGAGAACTCACCGTGGTGCCCTGCTAGGTCAGTGGAACTGGTAGAAATCATCTGCTGAAACTTGCTGGAAATGGGCCCTCTCAGGTGTCAGGGAAAGTTGTTCCTAGGGAAATGTCTCATTATGGACACTTGCTACACAGGCACTTGAGAGGGATTCTTGGGGAAGCTGCTGGCTACCAGATGCTGCTGGCCATGGTGCCTTGCAGGAGCCTGAAGCTGAAGAAGCCATTCATGCTGCAAGAGTTGGGCGTGGGGGAAGCACAGCATCGCAGGAGGCTGGTGAACCAGCACACAGTAACCAGGAAGCAAAACTCTTTTCTTCCTTTCAGGCGAAACTGCCACCTTCCAATAATTCACCAAAATGACTAACACAAAAGGAAAGAGAAGTACCCGATATATGTTCTCTAGGTCTTTTAGGAAACCTGGAGCTGTTCCTTTGGCCACATACATGCAAATCTGTGAGATGATATTGTAGACGTTAAGAGAATGGATACTGTTTAAAAAGGAATACCCTACAAATGTTACCATGGCAAAACTGGAAGAGGCTACAGTGTTAACCTAGCATGCTATTGGCCTCGTTGTAAACAAACAAGAGCAAGATTCTTGCCAAGAGAATTAATCTGCGTATTGAGCACATTAAGCTTCCTAAGAGCTGAGATAGCTTCCTGAAAAGTGTGAAGGAAAATGATCAGAAAAAGAAGAAAGCCAAAAAGAAAGGTACCTGGGTTCAGCTGAAGCACCAGCCACTCCACCCAGAGAAACACACTTTGTGAGAACCAATGGAAAGGGGCCTGAGCTGCTGGAATCTATTCCCTATGAATTCATGGCATAATAGGTATTAAAAAAAAAAATGACTTCTAGACTGTAAAAAGCAAACAGGCTGCATGCAGTGGCTCACGCCTGTAATCCCAGCACTTTGGGAAGCCGAGGTGGGTGAATCACAAGGTCAAGAGATCAAGACCATCCTGGCCAACACGGTGAAACCCTGTCTTTGCTAAAAATACAAACATTAGCTGAGTGTGGTGTCACGTGCCTGTAGTCCCAGCTACTCAGGAAGCTAAGGCAGGAGAATCACTTGAACCCAGGAGGTGGAGGTTGCTGTGAGCCGAGATGGCACCACTGCATTGCAGCCTGGCAACAGAGCAAGACTCCATCTCAAAAAAAAAAAAGCAAACAGACAAATACTTAAAATATCTCCCCAGCACACTATCCTGACAAAGCTGGGCATCCAGCCAGCTGGCAAAGGAAAAAGGAATTTCAGGGGCCCAGATCCATTTTAATAGAGCAGGCAAAAAAGTAAGTTTTGCAGCTTAGTTTGCAGCTAAGGCAGTAAATCAATAACCAGCACAGGCCATCTTGGACCTCTAGCCCAAGTCAGTCTGTATGACTACAACTGCATGAGTGACTTTAGAGGAGACTGGCAGAAAGGACTGTGTAGCTGCACCCAGCCGAAATTGCCACAGCTCAGAATTAAATTGCTCATAAATTTTAAGCCCTAAATTTTGGGTTAGTTTGCTTATGCAAAATACTATAACACCAATATTGCAAGCCACCTAGACTGTTGTCTGCTTCCGACTTTTATGACTTTCTTTGTTCTATTCCTTCTGTCCAAAGAAACATTCTTGATTATCTCTACCAGATGGATGTATTTTCCCACAACTGATTAATTAAGTTTTTTGGACCTATAGCACATATGTAGAAAAGTGCACAAATCATAAATGCATAGCTTGATACATTTTCATTTTCACCAAATACTTATATTCTTTTTTTTTTTTTTTTTTTGAGATGGAGTCTTGCCCTGGTTGCCCAGGCTGGGGTGCAATGGCACGATCTCGGCTCACTGCAACCTCCACCTCCTGGGTTCAAGCGATTCTCCAGCCTCAGCCTCCTGAGTAGTTGGGATTACAGATGTGCACCACCACGCCCGGCTAATTTTTTGTTTCTTTAGTAGAGACGCAGTTTCACCATGTTGGCCAGGCTGGTCTCGAACTCTGACCTCGTAATCCACCTGCCTTGGCCTCCCAAAGTGCTGGGATTACAAGTGTGAGCCACTGCGTAAGCCAAGTGCTTATATTCTTACAGCTGAGTGCCTCTCATACTCCCATCTAGTCACTAATCATGCCCCTAAGGGTAAGCACCACCCTGACTTCCTTTTTTCTTTGAGACAGAGTCGCACTTTATAGCCCAAGCTAGAATGCAGTGGCATGATCTCAGCTTATTGCAACCTGTGCCCTCCGCCACCCCGGGTTCAAGTGCACCAGCACACCCAGCTAATTTTTGTATTTTTAGTGGAGATGGGTTTTACCATGTTGGCCAGGCTTGTCTGGAAACCTTGACCTCAAGGGATCTGCCTGCCTCAGCCTCCCAAAGTGCTAGGATCACAAGCACGAGCCACTGTGCCCCGCCCATTTTGACTTCTTATACCATGTTTGTTTTATCTGGTTTTGTACTTCACACACAACATGTTCTCTTTTGTGTCTGGCTTCTTTTGCTCTACATTGTGAGATTCATCTGTGTTCGTCCATGGAGCTATGGTTTATTTTTATTGCTGCATAGTTTTCTATTTTGTTAATATACCATAATTTATTTGTTCATTCTATTGATGTATATTCAGGTTGTTTCCAGTCTGGGGTTTTTATGAAAAGTGCTGCTTGCACATGTCTTTTGGTAAACATATGCATGCATTTCTGTTGGTTATTCTAGGAATAGAATTACTAGGTTATGGGTTATCCTCATAGTATATTAAAAGGTTTGTTTTTTTGTTTTTTTTTTTTTTTGAGACAGAGTCTTGCTCTGTCACCCAGGCTGGAGGGCAGTGGCATGATCCCAGCTCACTGCAGCCTCCGCCTCCTGGGTTCAAGCGATTCTCCAGCCTCTGGAGTAGCCGGGATTACAGGCACCCACCACCATGCCTGGCTAATTTTTCTTATTTTTAATAGAGACAGAGTTTCACCATGTTGGCCATTCTGGTCTTGAACTCCTGACCTCAGGTGATCTGCCCGCCTTAGCCTCTCAAAGTGCTGGGATTACAGGCATGAGTCACTGTGCCTGGCCTATTAAAAGTTTTTAAACATCAAAATATAAAATGTATGCCTATCAATCATAACCATGTGAAAGGAGAAGAAAAAACATACACCTGTGCATAGAGTAAAAGGGTATTAGAAGAGAAAAAGTTGATACGGTTGATGAGCAAAGGAAATAAGAATGAAATTTTTCTTCTTGACAGTCTTTTCTCCCAATAATTATGTAATGACCATGTGTAACTTTTATAATCAAAAGAAACATTTAATCCTATTGATCTTTAAAGTTCTGTTCAAATGTCACTTCCTCCAGGTAGCCTTAGCATAACCATATTGCTGTAGCCAGCCAATGCCTTCCTCTATTTGTATACCCCCTAGAGCAAAAACACATTCCAGCAGGAGCACAGTACCTTGATTAGAGAAGGTGCTTTCAAAATCCCTGATTCTTTCCCTGCAACCATAGGCATTTCATTAGCAGCTCATATTTCTCAAAAGAGCACTCCAACCTGCCACTAAGACAGGCAAGAATCTGAAGCTGGATTGCTGTCTCTGTTTTCTACTTGAAAACACCTGATGCTGAAAGAGGTTAAGCAACAGGCCCACTGTCATTCAGTAAATCATTGGTAGAGGCATTTAAAATAGCTCATTCAAGAAGGATGAGCCAGCATGGTGGCTTACACCTGTAATTCCAGCACTTCGGGAGTCCCAGGCGGGTGGATCACAAGGTCAAGAGATTGAGACCAATATGGCCAACATGGTGAAACCTGTCTCTACTAAAAATACAAAAATTAGCCGGGTGTGGTGGTACGTGCCTGTAGCTGAGCTCAGGAAGCTGAGGCAGTAAAATTGCTTGAACCCAGGAGGTGGAGGTTGCTGTGAGCCGAGATGGTGCCACTGCACTCCAGTCTGGGGGACATAGCAAGACTCTAGCTCAAAAAAAAAGGGGGTGGAATCTGGTGCAAACCATATAATTTAACAAGTATAGTCTGAACAGAGCAAAGAAGCAGGGATGGAGATTAAGGAAAAAACACAAATTTGGTAACGTGGCCTTTGCATTTACAGCTGTGTAATTTTGAGTGAGCTTATTTACCTTTCCACACTTCAGTCTTCCATCTGTCTCATTGGCGGGATAAAAGTGAACTAATATCCAGAAAAGCAAATAGGATCCAACTCTGATGAAGTAGTGGTGGCTACCTAGAATGTAACAAGGGGAAAGATTCTGAAGACACATGCAGCCTTTGTGGGAAAAAGTGCTGTGATTAATAATTTCTGGGCTGGGCACAGTGGCTCACGCCTGTAATCGCAGCACTTTGGGAGGCCAAGGTGGGTGGACCACGAGGTCAGGAGTTTGAGACCAACCTGGCCAATATGGTGAAACCCTGTCTCTATTAAAAATACAAAAAATTAGCTGGGCATGGTGGTGTGCACCTGTAATCCCAGCTGCTTGGGAGGCTGAGGTAGGAGAAATGTTTGAACCCGGGAGGTAGAGGTTGCAGTGAGCCAAGATTGTGCCACTGCACTCCAGCCTGGGTGACAGAGCAAGACTTCATCTCAAAAAATAAATACATAAGTAAATAATTTCTGCCATTAGCAGGAAATCTGAAATTGATGTTTTGTTTGTTAGGTATTGGTCTTTCCTGGACAAATTGCTCTTTAAGATCCTTTCCAGCCCTATGTTTGGAATTCCCAGATTTAGATCTATTCATGTAGGCAAAATATTCATCCTATAGGAAATCTTTTTAATTCCAAAGGGAAGGAATTTTAATTATCTTTTAAAACAATAGAACTTGTCTCCAGCAATGGATGTGATATATACTTAAATAATCATCCTTAAGACTCTCAGAGCTCCTTAGAGATAGAAATGTCTGCATATGAAGTGTTAATTATGCCACCATAATCATTCTTCTGAGATAAATTATATTATTACAATTACCATGTTTGACATCCTTCCCTGTCTGCACATTGCCCTACCCTCAGACTGAAGTTGGTCCTGGGAGGAGGGTATATGTCCTGGTTGGCTGTAACCAGCGGTGGAGTCAGTAAGGCGAAGAAGGTCAATGTCTGCATATAGTCCCAGTCTCAGGGTCTCCAGGATTGTCTCATTCATTGGCTCTGTCTGGACCCACCTGGAATGTTATGTGGCTTGGGATTTCTGGACTGAGGTTAACCCCTGTCTTATCTTTGAAACAAATATACAGCCACAAGGAGAGTGGTAGGGGTATTGTTTGACCAATTTAAGTAATATATACATTATAAATTCATGGTTATTTAAGGAAGCCAGGAACAGGTTGACAAGTTACAACATCATGTTGGTCTAGCAGCATAGCCAGGCTGTCAATAACATAGGCTTTGACATTAGATTGCTGTGAAACTGGACATAGCTCTGACATGTCTATTTTTTATTTATATATACATATTTTTTATAGAAATGGGGGTCTTTTGCCTTAGCCTCCCAAAGTGCTGGGATTACAGGTGTGAGCCACTGTGTTTGGCCAGTTTTGACATTTCTAAATGAGTTTGCACAAGCTACGTAACCTCTGTGTTTTTCTTTTTTTTTTGGAGACAGAGTCTTACTCTGTCACCCAGGATGGAGTACAGTGGCGCCATCTTGGCTCACTGCAACTTCCACCTTCCAGGTTCAAGCAATTCTCCTGCCTCAGCCTCCCGAGTGGCTGGGACTACGGGTGCCAATCACAATGCCAAGCTAATTTTTGTGTTTTTAGTAGAGACAGGGTTTCGCCATGTTGGCCAGGCTGGTCACGAACTCCTGAGCTCAGGTTATCTGTCCACCTCAGCCTCTTAAAGTGCTGGCATTACAGGTGTGTGCCACCTCGCCCTGCCATAACCTCTATTTTTTCATCTGTAGAATGAGTTTTAATAATAGTACCTAACTCGGCCGGTCGCAGTGGCTCACGCCTGTAATCCCAGCACTTTGGGAGACCGAGGCGGGCGGATCATGAGTCAGACGTTGGACACCAGCCTGGCCAGTATGGTGAAACCCCGTCTCTATTAAAAATACAAAAAAATTAGCTGGACGTGGTGGTGTGTGCCAGCTACTCAGGAGGCTGAGGCAGAAGAATTACTTGAACCCGGGAGGCAGAGGTTGCAGTGAGCCGAGATCGCACCACCGCACTCCAGCCTGGCGCCTGGCGACAGAGCAAGGCTCTGTCTCAAAAAAAAAAAAAAGTACCTAAATCAAAAGGTTAATATATAATTCATTAAAAGTATAAGTATACTGCACTACATAGGAAAATTACTATTATTATATTGAGATTATTAGTGATTTCAAATTATGTACAAAATAAAACTTCAAAAATATGAATTCAACTTCTGTCGGTTTTGCAGACATCAAGACAGAGGCTGAAATAGGATTAAGTTTAATTGTTGTTATAATAAGTAACAAAATGTTCCCTTAAAAAGTTACAGAATACAGATTAGTAAAAGGGACAATATCAGCACTCAGAAATAACCACTGGTAATCTTTTGGTTTATGTCCTAATGATAATAATTTACATATATTAGAATAGAAAAGGACATTTGACAAAAATAGTATCACACTGAACAGACTGTTTTGAAACCAGCTGTTTTTCAGCGAATAAAGGGAGAGTCTACAGGCAAATGTATTGTTTTGTTTTTTTTTAATTTTAAAAATTCCTTTTATGGTAAGAGACACATGAAATTTACCATGTTAACCATCTTTAAGTCTACGTTCAGTAGCATTAAGTATATTCACATTGTTGGAAACAGATTTCCAAAACTTTTTTATCTTGCTAAACTGAAACTCTGCACCCATTAAAACACAACTCCCCATTGGGCGCAGTGGCTCACACCTGTAATCTCAGCACTTTGGGAGGCCGAGGCAGGTGGATCACAAGGTCAGGAGTTCAAGACCAGCCTGGCCAATATGGTGAAACCCCGTCTCTACTAAAAATACAAAAAAATTAGCCAGGTGTGGTGGCACATGCCTGTAATAACAGCTACTTGGGAGGCTGAGGCAGGAGAATTGCTTGAACCCAGGAGGTGGAGGTTGCAGTGAGCTGAGATTGCACCACTGCACTCCAGCCTGAGCAACAGAGCTCCATCTCAAAAAATAATGAAAAAAAAAACCAGACTCGCCCTTTCCCACTCCCTCCAGGCCTTGGTAACCACCATTCCACTTTCTGTTTCTATGAATTTGCTGACTTTAGATATCTCATATAAGTGGCATCATACTGTATTTGTCTTTTTGTGACAAATGGCTTATTTCATTTAGCATAATGTCTTCAAGTTTTATCCATGTTGCAACATATAACAAGATTTCCTTCCTTTTTAAGGTTGAATAATATTTCATGGTATATATAGCATACACCACATTTTGCTCGTTCATGTATCCATCCATAGACATTTGGGTTGTTTCCATCTCATAGCTATTGTGAGTAGTGCTGCTATGAACATAGACGTACAAAGTGTCTCTTTAAGACCCTGCTTTCAGGCTGGATGCAGTGGCTCGTGCCTGTAATCCCAGCACTTTAGGAGGCCAGAGTGGGCGGATCACGGAGGTCAGGAGTTCAAGACCAGCCTGGCCAACATGGTGAAACCCCGTCTCTACCAAAAATACAAAAATTAGCTGGGCATGGTGGTGCACGCCTATAATCCAGCTACTTGGGAGGCTGAGGCAGGAGAATCACTTGAACCTGAGAGGTATAGGTTGCGGTGAGCCGAGATCTCAAAAAAAAAAAAAACAGACTGCTTTCAAATCTTTTGGATATACACACAGAAGTGGGATTGCTGGATCATATGGTAGTTCCATTTTTATTTTTATTTATTTATATGTTTATATTTTTTTCTGAGACAGACTTTCACTCTTGTTGCTCAGGCTGGAGTGCGATGGCAAGATCTTGGCTTACTGCAACCTCTGCCTCCTGTGTTCAAGTGATTCTCCTCCTTCAGCCTCCAGAGTAGCTGGGATTACAGGCTCATGCCACCATGCCCAACTAATTTTTCTTTTGTATTTTTAGTAGACACAGGGTTTTGCCATGTTGGCCAGGCTGGTCTAACTCCTGACCTCAGGTGATCCATCTGCCTTGGCCTCCCAAAGTGCTGGGATTATAGGCATGAGCCATCATGCCCAGCCAAGGTAGTTCCATTTTTAATTATTTTTAAAATTTTTACAATTTTTCACTTTATTTTTAGAGATGGACTCTTCACTGTCTACCCAAGCAAGAGTGTAGTGGCACCATCTTAGCTCACTGCAGCCTTAAATTCTTGGGCTTAAGTGATCCTTCTACCTCAGCCTCTCAAATAGCTGGGACTACAGGTGTGCACCACCATATCCAGCTTTTCTTTCTTTTTTTTTTTTTTGGAGATGGAGTCTTGCTTTGTCGCCCAGGCTGGAGTGAATGGTGCGATCTTGGCTCACTGTAACCTCCACCTCCTGGTTCAAGCAATTTTCCTGCCTCAGCCTCCCAAGTAGCTGGGATTACAGGCATGTGCCACCACACTTGGCTAATTTTTGTATTTTTAGTGGAGACAGGGTTTCACCATGTTGGCCGAGCTGGTCTCGAACTCCTGATATCAGCTTATCCCCCTGCCTCAGCCTCCCAAAGTGTTGGGATTACAGGCGTGAGCCACCACACCTGGCCTACCTGGCGAATTTTTAATTAATTAATTTTTTTTTTTTGAGACGGAATCTTGCTCTGTCGCCCAGGCTGGAGTACAGTGGCACAATCTTGGCTCACTGCAACCTCCACCTCCCAGGTTCAAGTGACTGTCCTGCCTCAGCCTCCCAAGTAGCTGGGACTACAGATGCGTGCCACCACACCTGGCTAATTTTTGCATTTTTAGTAGAGACAGGGTTTCACCATATTGGCCAGGCTGGTCTCGAACTCTTGAGCTTGTGATCCGCCTACCTTGGCCTCCCAAAGTGCTAGGATTACAGGTGTGAACCACCATGCCCGGTCCAAATTTTTGTATTTTTAATAGAGCGGGCTTTCACCATGTTGGCCAGGTTGGTCTCAAACTCCTGACCTCAGGTGACCTGCTGGCCTTGGCCTCCCAAAGTGTTGTGATTACAGGTGAGAGCCACTGTGCCTAGCCAATGTGTTGTTTCAATGCAATTCTAGGGGGGATGTTTAAAGTACTCAAAAGAACAAACCTTCCTTTATGATAATCTAGAAGCATGGAATTTTTCTTTTTATATGTAAATGACTAACAAATTTTTCTGCAACTTATCAAATTTCATCTAATATCTTCTGATATGTGGATTACCCTCTTCCACCTCCACCACTCCTATTTGAAGGACAGTGATTCGTTCTGTAATGCTGGAGCAGGTCAACCATTGGTATTTGCTCTCTCCTCAAAACCCTCTTCCCCAAGCTGCTGCCAAGTCTCTCTCTCGCTTTGATCTCCTCTGGCATTCCCAGTTTCCTGCTCTTGCCCCTCCTTGTGAATGAGCTGTCCTAATTGTTCCAGCTTTCCAGCTCTGCTCTAACTGGCCGTCCTCAGCCCTCCCCTTCATAGTCCCTGACCATTCCCCTAGATTCACTCACACTGCTGGGTCTGGAGACCTCTCAGATCCTTGTCTTCATCTCCAGGCCCTCAGTTAAAGGGCCTATGAATTATAGGACTCATAAACCCCTATGAATTATAGGATTTGGACACACAGGTAGCTTATTTAGAGAAATTGCGAGATGCCATGATTCTTCTGCCTCAGCCTCTCTAGTAGCTGGGACTAAGGGGCAATGGGAAGCCCCTTAGGTTCTGTGGGACTCCCTAAGACAAATAGAATGGGTCAGAAGCACACCACAGGCACATCTAAGTCACGCACCCTGGGCTCCACAGATCTGAGACACAGTATGGTAAACCGTGTGTGGGTGGGATGCTGGATGCTGCCATTCTCTTAGCAGTCTTGGATCCCACAGGTGCATCTCACCACACTAAATATCACCCTATTGTAGAGCTAGCTGTACATTCGTTTTCTCACAACCTGAGCCCTACATGCCAGCCGGCATCCTAATCTGGACCCTCAGAAGGAACACCAAAGCCGAGTACGGTGGGGTCACAGGAGTTCGACACCAGCCTGGCCAACATGGCAAAACCTCGTCTCTACTAGAAACACAAAAATTAGCCAGGTGTGGCAGCATATTCCTGTAATCCCAGCTACTTGCAAGGCTGGGGCAGGAGAACTGCATGAACTTGGGAGGAAGAGGTTGCGGTGAGCCAAGATCGTGCCACTGCACTCCAGACTGGGAGACAGAGCAAGACTCCGTCTCAAAAAAAAAAAAAAAAGAAAAAAAAAACAGCAAGCTGTTACAGCCATGCCCATAGACTGCTGGCTCTAATATGATGTCTTCCTGAGGGCTTTTCTTGAGCCCTTAGATCGTACTTTATTTTTTATTTTATTTTATTTTTTTAATTTTTTTTTGAAAGAAAGAAAGAGAAAAGAAGAAAGAAAGAAAGAGTGAAAGAAAGAAAAAAAAAAGAAGGAGAAAGAAAGAGGAAGAGAAAGGGAGAGAGAACGAGATTCTTGTTCTATTGCCCAGGCTAGAATGCAGTCTAAAAATGGGTATTAAAAACCTCTTTTATGCCAATAATTATGCTTAACAATGGAGACAGGAAGGAATAAGGGATGAAAATAACAAACAAGCAGCCAACCAGTATTTTATTTAAACCTGTGAAATGCTATGCGATTGCTGAGGAGTGATTTGCTTCCAATTATGTGGTCACTTTTAAAATAGGTATAATGTGATACTGAGAAAAATGTATGTTTTGTGGATTTGGGGTGGAGAGTTCTGTAAACAATTGTTAAGTTTACTTGTTCCAGGTCTGAGTTCA
>CAUYLG010009514.1:0-19702 GCA_963573385.1 Cacajao melanocephalus
ATTGGTACCAAAACAGAGATATAGACCAATGGAACAGAACAGAGCCCTCAAAAGCAACACCACGCATCTACAACCATCTGATCTTTGACAAACCTGACAAAAACAAGCAATGGGGAAAGGATTCCCTGTTTAATAAATGAGGTTGGTAAAACTGGCTAGCCATGTGCAGAAAGCAGAAACTGGACCCCTTTCCAACACCTTACACTAAAATTAACTCCAGATGGATTAAAGACTTAAACATAAGACCTAATACCATAAAAACTCTGGAAGAAAATCTAGGCAAAACCATTCAGGACATAGGCATAGGCAAGGACTTCATGACTAAAACACCAAAAGCATTGGCAACAAAAGCCAAAATAGAAAAATGGAATCTAATTAAACTTAAGAGCTTCTGCACAGCAAAAGAAACAAGCATTAGAGTGAACCAGCAACCAACAGAATGGGAAAAAATTTTTGCGATCTACCCATCTGACAAACGCCTGATATCCAGAATCTACAAAGAACTAAAACAGATTTACAAGAAAAACAAACAAACAAACCCATTCAAAAGTGGGCAAAGGATATGAAAAAACAGTTTACAAAAGAAGACAGTGATGAGGCCAACAAACATATGAAAAAATGCTCATCATCACTGGTCATTAGAGAAATGCAAATCAAAACCACATTAAGATACCATCTCATGCCAGTTAGAATGGCAATCATTAAAAAATCAGGAGACAACAGAGACTGGAGAGGATGTGGAGAAATAGGAACCCTTTTACACTGCTGGTGGGGGTGTAAACTAGTTCAGCCATTGTGGAAGACCATGTGGCGATTCCTCAAGGATCTAGAAAGATTAATTCCATTTGACCCAGCAATCCCATTACTGGGTATATACCCAAAGGATTATAAATCATTCTATTGGACACATATGTTCATTGAGGCACTTTTGCAATAGCAAAGACCTGGAATCAACCCAAATGCCCATAGATGCTAGACTGGACAAGGAAAATGTGGCACATATACACCATGGAATATTATGCAGCCAAAAAATGATGAGTTCATGTCCTTTGTAGGGACATGGATGAATCTGGAAACCATTCTTAGCAAACTGTCACAAGAACAGAAAAATAAACACCGTATGTTCTCACTCATAGGCGGGTGTTGAACAATGAGAACACGTGGACACAGGGAGGGGAGCATCACACACTGCTGTCTGTTGGAGGGCAATAGGGGAGGGACAGCGGGAGATAGGGAGGTTAGGGAGGAATAACACGGGGAGAAATGCCAGATATCTGTGATGGGGGTATGGAGGCAGCAAACCACATTGCCATGTGTGTACTTATGCAATAATCCTGCATGTTTTGCACATGTACCCCAGAACCTAAAGTACAATAAAATATTTTTTTAAAAAGTCTTACATTCCTGACCTAGGCATTCATTTCTAAACTAATTATGTCTCAATTTTAGAAGCAGACATGAGAGTTCAAGATTTAATTCTCTGAAAGTGGTTGAGCTATCTAGTATATGATTATAACATTAGGAAGCAGACAAATAGAAGTGATATTTGGTTTTATATATACTCATAAACAATTGTTTTTAATATTGATGGTCTGAGTTACTTTAAAGAGGAATCTGCTCCAACTGTATGACATTCTGGAAAAGGCAAGACTATGGGGACAGTAAAGAAAAAAAAATCAGCCAGGGGCAGGAGAGAGGAAATGAATATGTAAACCAGAGAGGATTTTTAGGGCAGTGAAACTATTATGTATGATACTATAATCATGGACACATGTGATGATACATTTGTCAAAATCCATAGAATATACAACACAAAGAATGAATCCTAATGTAAACTATATATGGACTTAAGGTGATAATGATGTGTCAGTGTCAATTTATCCACTGTAACAAATGTTCCACTCTGGTAGGGGATGTTGCTAGTTGGGGAAGCAGCACATGTAGGAGGGCAAAAGTTACATGGGGACTCTCTGTATCTACTGCTCAATTTCCACTGTGATCCTAAAACTGCACTAGAAAGTGTCTATTTTTAAAAGGGGCAGATGGAATTTGGTTCTTGTTTCATGTTGGAACTGCATATTGAAGTGATTAATGGACCCTGAGTTTGTCCCTAAAATTGACACATACTGAAACATGCTTGACATATGCTTTTATGCTTTAAAAAAAATTATAAGGGATGAAATGGGGTGGAGGGGAAGGATGGGGAAAAGAGAGATGTAAAGCATTTTGAATATTGCATTTCCATAATTTGAAACTTTAACACTATATTATTCATGTTTGTGAAAGCCTGCAATGGGCAGGATTGTGTTGATTTGTATTGCTTTCTTTTTCAAGAAAAGAAAAACAATGGTAAATAACAACCCACTCAATGCCACAGATGAGTTAATATTGACAGATTTTGTGATACTATGTACTTGAAATTATATTGTAAGACTATAATCACAATGTAAGTCTCTATGTTGTCTCTCTCTGTCATTCACTTTTTCTCTATCCTGTTTCCTGCTCCTACCAAAAGTGAGACATCCAAAGCCACAATAGACTGGATTCTAATGGTTCGTTTATTTAGTGTATAAGATGTGCAGGGCACTATGCTAAATGCTGTGTTTGACCCTTCTAGAATGAACTGGAAAACCTCATCAGAAGTTTAACAAGCTATGCAACCATCTAAACAATGTGTCTTTCACAGTCCCAAATCAAACAAACTATGGCAATGCTAATAACAATGCCAGATAGTGCTTTTTGTGTAGACAATTACTTATGAATAGTAGGGCTTTCTTATAAGGTAACATATATGAATCTGGATTTTTTTTCTTCTAAAGGAAACATATGAAAATTATTTTTAAAGATACATTGTCTCAAAGAAAAAATGAATTAGATACACATCCTTTTCAAAACACAGATAGATGAAAAGTAAGTGCTGGGCATGGTGGCCTGTGCCTGTAGTCCCAGCCACTCAGAAGACTGAGGCAGGAGGATCACTTGAGCCCAGAAGTTTGAGACCAGCCTGGGCAACACAGTAAGACACTTTCTCAAAAACATTAATTAATTAATCAATTAATTAAAATTTTAAAAAATTTTAAAGTATTTTTATTGAGATTTAAGATTGGGAACATAATTTTTGTATCCAATTGTGAAACTTATGCCTTTAGGATTCAAAGAGACTCACAATGGTTATTGTCTCCTTTCCAGATGGGTCAAAATATTTTTTGGCTAAAGAAAACCCTCATAAAACAAAAACTTTGCTTGTCCAGTTTGAAAGTTAACAAAAGTGCTTTCCTAAGAGGGCTGTGAAATGTTGTCCCTGTGCTGTGCAAATGTCTACACTTTGGGCTGTCACATCAATACAATCAAGCAGTAAAATCCTGGGAACATCATAGAGCTTTCCAGGGAGTGTGTAATGTCTCTGCCCATTAAGGCTTCCATTCACTTTATTAGGTATACATTTTATTGTTACTAAAGGAAGGACAGAAATTAAGTATGATAAATTTAAGATTGTTTTATTCTTTTCAAGCATATTTGCTTAAGTTTGAAGAAGCTACTCAAGAAACAATGTGGAATGGTTACAATCATAAATTTTCACCCCAGTTTTTAACAAAGGGAAAAAAGAAACAAAGTAAAAAAATTCCTTGTCAAGGGATATTTAGAGAAGTGTGGAGGAAAGAACCTGTTGTTTGAAGGCAGACAGTCTAATGTTCATTAAAACACATTTGACCTCAGTGTCTTATCTATGTATTAGGTGAAATAAGGACTTCTGTGAAAGGCAGGATTAAATAAAGTGGCCTACATAAAACCATGCAGCACAGTATCTGTCTTCCAACAAACATTTTTAAAATGTTAATTTTTTGAAAGAACAAAATATCCATAAGAAATACCAACTGTTATTCCCATTGCCATTGGGAGGAGAGCCTGAGGAAATCTGGATATTCTTGGAATTCTATCTTTAATACTACTTTGGCCAATTCTCTGTCTAGTTTCCTGGAGCAATGAAAACTTGTTATATTTATTGAAATTTTTCAATGACAAGTGAAAGAAACCCAACAGTATCTAGGCTAATTAAAAAGGAGACAAGTGGCTCACATAACTAGAAAGTCCTAGATGCATCTGGCTTTTGGGCACAGGGTTTCAAATGTGGTCATTTATCTGCCTCCCCATCTTTCAGTTCTGCTGAGTTCTGTTAGCCCCTGTGTTTCATCTACTAAATGCACTGGATCACCCCAAGAGCAGTGGCAGGGAAGTTCCCACAGGGAGTCCCCCAAACTATCCTAAGATGGGGCCAGTTGGAATTCCAAAGAAAGAAGCGCTAAATGCTAGGGTGAGCAACCCAAAGCATACATTAGGGGAACTTGTATATAGAGTGCTGCACCATAACCTCATCAGTGAGAGAAAAAGGATGTTCTACGTGGGTATGTTGGCAGCAAGGTGGGTCAGGGTTTAAGGAATTTGGCTCAGGGCCAGAGCCAGTTTTTTTCAGTGTTTTGGGCAACAACCTAGATACCTTTATCTGTGCCTGGGAATTTTCAAGGCCTCAGTTTGAGTTCAAGCCTATGGGAAAAACCTGCAGCTGGCTGAGTCACAGAGCAGTCAAGGTACTCTGATTTTCAGCCATGACACAGAAGAACGTGTGGGGACTGAGGAGACCCTACACCCTGCTAAAGAAAAAAAAACACCTATCACTGCACTTGTTAAAATGGTAAGGAAGATTTTATTCAAGACTATTGCAGTAAGAGTCAACTCAATTGCAATCAGATAGAGAGATTGGACTCAACTCCAGTAAACAAGGACAAGTAGAGATCTACAGCCAAAGAGCAGGGTGAGGAGGTGAATGAATGGAAAGTTACTCAGAAGAGACATCAAAGGTAAGGAGATACTTGCTGAACCAACCTAACAGGATTCTTGCTAAAGGCAGCTTAAGGACTTATACATCAACGGTGGGGGTTAAAGAACTTGATCAGATATCAAGGATGATTAGATGTCAAGGATGGAGGGATTCTTGCTAAACTGACTTAGCAGGATTCTTGCTAAGATTGAGCAATGCAGGCCCAGCAAGGACAGAAAAGGCACAAAAGGCCAAGGTCAAGGTTGAGTTGAAAAGAGGGCTCAGAGGAGCCTAACTAAATTTTGTTGAAGGAGTGAGTCTCTGTAACTCCCACATGCCAGTCAAGATTTACATCCTCCTGTTCTGGCAAACTCAAGGGCAAACACTGCTCATTCTTAACCTTTCTGGTTGAAAATGATTCTGATTTGTCTGGTGTGGTCCCTATGCTCTTCTCAGAGCCAATCACCATGTCTAGTGTAATGTGCCATGTCTGGTTAAACTTGGTGCACATTACTTCCCCTCTGAGTAACAAAGAGCCTCACTAGCATCATATAGAAGAGAGGAGATTTGTAAAGGAACCAGAAAAAGGAAGATGGGCAAACATGCCAAGTGCTCAAAATCTGTAGCTGCCACAGTCCATTACATTCATAGTACACATTTCCTAGAGGACTTTGATTTCATAATAGCAAATATGAATAGTGATGATAGAAATTATTTTAGATGTGGTTCACACATGAGGAATGCTTTATGGAATATGCTTTGATTTGTCATATTTATTTTTCTTATCTCCCAGAATACCCTAATAAAAACCTAGTGATCCAGCCTAGCCACTCTGCTTGTCCTCCCCAGCCAGGCAACCCTTTTCCCAGATGGACCACTGCTACCACTCAACTCCAATCATGAAAGCCCTGCCTGTCCTCCAAGACCTTCTTAAATACTATCTCCACCATGTTGATTTTCCCACAATCCCTCAAGAAAGCATCCCTCCCTTATCCAACCTATATAGGACCAAGCTTCAGAATTTTGTGTAATTGATGTATACGTCTCTTCTCTCTTCATTACTCACAAACTCACATCACAAACTCCTTAGTTTGTGAGTCCTTTAAGAACTGTGTCTCCTGTAAGAATGTTATCTAATGCTAATGCTTATTTTCTCATGTGCTTCATAAGAAGCTTATACAATTTCAACGTAGTGCCATAATCAAAGCCTTAGTGCAAATAAAATTGGCTTAATGAGCTAATCTGTCAATTACCATTTGTTAGGAATACACTTTGAGTGTATAACCGTTAGCTCTTTTCTTTTTCTAAGGCTTTACTTTAAACCAAACAGTTGTTTATTTGAGAGTTTGCATATATGACCATGGGTAGATATTTGGAAGAGGATGGCTTGTGGGGCCCTTTATTAATCCTTTGGAACTTTGTTTTACCACAGAACAAGCATTGGATTGGGAAATAGAAGACCTGACTTCTAGACCTGTGAAGTTTTGGATCTGGCAAAATTTAGTGCCCCAAACTCCTTATCTGTAACTTGAGGGATGTTCCTAAGGTTCCTTAAAGCTCTAAAACAATTTATGGCTTCCTGTTGTTCCCTATGTATTTGTGGTTTTTTGTTATCTCTAGGGACTTTCTCCATGCTAATTCCTTTTAAGTTTGTAAGTCTCCAAAACTGTCTGCTTCCTTTCTGATGCAACTAAATACCTCTGCATTGCACTAAACAATTTATCAAGAGCCTTCACAAGCACAATTGCATTTGATTTTCCTAACAGTGCTTCCTGATAGACATTATTTTCTCCATTTTACAAATGAGAACACTGAGGTTCAGAGAGGTCCCATGATTAATAAGTAGGGTGTAAAGTGTTGGACCCACAACTTTCAACTCTAAGTCCAATATTCTTTTCACTTCTCTACAATGTCAGGAAAAGAACCTAGAAGGATGCATGTTTTTTGTGTTTTTGTACAAGATAAACAAGAACATAAATTAGTATTTGAATATTCATTGCAAGTTTTTGGTCTGATCTCCAGACAAAGGCAATAGGACAGATCACAGGACCTCAGCTCTTGTGATGATTTGGAGTAAGAGCTGCTCTCTGGAAGTGAAAAGGGAATGATATGTGGACTCTCTTAGCCCACCTTGGGTTATATTTTAAGTGAAATTAGAGAAAATGTACAAATATGCAGAAGGTCAAATAAGGGTGCACTTGAAGGAAGCTCCAGGAAGGAAGACTCTTTTGCAAACAAACAAACCTGTTTGTGATAACTTTGGAATGTTGATTTGAAACCTAAGGATTTTCCTTTGAAGTGTCACCCCTGCTTCGCCTCTCCACCTTTCCTCTCATGCCTCTCATTGCTCCTTCTCTTCCTCCCCAGGCAGCCACTCTAAACAGAAGTCTGCAAATTTCTTTCAGAATTGCTCTCCATAGGAGGCACTCCCCTAGGGACTATCAGTTAATTTTCCTGGGGCTTTGAAAGCCACTCATCCAACAGGTCTCTATCACTTTTCTATCCTATTATTGAAGCTATTTTATCATCATCGTTATTGATGATCCCTTGGATTTAAGTTGAACAAGACCAAGGACCATCAACTCAGCCCCTGAGGCTAACCAGTGGAGCCCCCACTAACCACTCTTTACTCTCACTCAAGTGGTGTGACTTTCAAGTTCTTTCTTTCATATCTGTATGTTTCATCTGGCCAGTGGCATGATGCTCAGGGAGAGAGATTTTTTTCAGTAGGTTGAAAAGAGGAAGGCAACAAGGGGAGGTTACCATCATGTCTGAGAACTAACTGAGGACACAATCAAATTAAACAGCAAAGTCACATAACAGTAATGACCATTAAACCATTTCAACTACAAGAACTGAGCCAATTCAAAAATAAAATAAAATAATTAACAAAAATAAAACGAAGAGGGGAGGAGGGAGGACTGGGGAGTAACACAGATGAACTATGTTTGAAGTATCTCATGTTCATACAGATCTCCTCCTTCTCCTCCTTCTCCTCCTTCTCCTCCTTCTCCTTCTCCTTCTCCTTCTCCTTCTCTTTCTCCTTCTTGACAGGGACTTGTTCTGTCACTCAGGTTGGAGTGCAGTGGTGCGATTTCGGCTCGCTGCAACCTCAACTTTCCAGGCTCAGGTGATCCTCCCACCTCAGCCTCCCAAATAGTTGGGACTACAGGCATGCACCACCACACCCAGCTGATTTTTGTATTTTTTGTAGATACGGGTTTTTGCCATGTTGCCCAGGTTGATCTCAAACCCCCGGGCTCAAGTGATCCGCCTGCCTTGGCCTCTGAAAGTGCTGGAGTTACAGGTGTGAGCCACTGTGCCTGGCCCAGATGCTTCATATTTTCAAAATGCAACTGGTTAACTCCCATTCAGAGATCTTGTCTGTGCCCTAAAAAACTCATCAGCCAAATGAAAGAACACAGGAATTTGTGTCTGTGTATGACTGGGGACGGGTCTCCATTTCCCCATTCTGAAAGGAGAGTAGGTCCCTCTCTTGAGATTGCAACTAGCCGCAGTCATTTTTTTTTTTTTTTTTTTTTTTTTACTTTTACCAAGTTACTTATTCTTTCTTATCCTCAGTTGCCCCATATGCAAAATCAAGATAGGTATACCGGCCTCAGATAATCCTGGTAAATAATAAATGAGCCAGGTGCAGTGGCTCACACCTGTAATCCCAGCACTTTGGGAGGCTGAGGTGGCCAGATCACCTGAGATCAGGAGTTCAAGACCAGCCTGAGCAACATGGTGAAATTGTATCTACTAAAAATACAAAATTTATCCAGGCATGGTGGCTCATTCCTGTAGTCTCAGCCACTCAGGAGGTTGAGGCAGGAGAATTGCTTGAACTAGGGAGGCAGAGGTTGCAGTGAGCTGAGATCTCACCACTGCATTCTAGCCTGGGTGACAGAGTGAGACTCTGTCTCAAAAAATAACAAGAACAAAAATAAATGAGATAATGTGTGAAAAATACCCAGTCCAGTTCTAAGCAGAACTGGTGATCAATTATAGATAGCTGTTGTATTTTTATTGTTGTTATTGAAATCTCTGTATGTCAATATCTAGATGTATGTCAATATTTAGAACCAAGTCTACATCTGTACATCAATATTTGAATATCTGTATGTCAATATCTAGATATCTATAGATCAACATTGAGAACCAAGGACCGTGCCACTATTCTTTTATACAGGCATGTGGCCTGAGAAGAATTTCTTAGCTAATAAATTACAAGTCAAGAAATAGGAAAAATATAGCAGTACCGCTGTTTTCTGGACTACACATTTCAGGCCTTTCAGCTGGAGAACCAAGACTCAAACGACATTAAAACAGCTATAATAAGTGCTAAAGAGGATATATATATTTTACATCAAATATATGAAATATTAATACATATATATGATTTTTATTGGAAAATATATTCATATAGCTTGCATTTTAACATGTCACCCTCATGTAAGATTGCATGTCATAAGTTAAATAATGACTCCAGAGATATTCATACCCTAATCCTCTGGTAAAAAGACTTTGCAAATGTGATTGAGTTAAGGGTTTTGAGATGAGGGGATTATCCTGGATTATTTAGGTGAGTTCAATATAATCACAAAGGTTCTTATTAGAGAAGGGGGTGAAGAAAGAGAGAAAGAGGAAGAAGGAGAGAGAGAGAGAGAGAGAGAGAGAGAGAGAGAGAGAGAGGAGATATAATGATACAAGCAGAGTTACAGAGGAGAGAAATGGCTACACAGATGGCTTTGAAGATGAAGGAAGAGGCTATGAGCCAAGGAATGTGGGCAACCTCCAGAAGCTGGAAAAGGCAAAGAAAGAAATTTTCCCCTAGAACCTTTAGAAGAAATGCAGCCCTGTGGATGTATTTTAGACTTCTGACCTCCAGAACTATAAGACCCAGCATTTCTCATTGAAAGTCCTAGAAACATAAATTGGGATGTCTCATACTTCTCCTTTTGGACAAGGGAAGGAAGTTTGTTACCCATCTGTACCTTGACAGTTTGGAAACTGTGAGGATGTATTGGAGAAATATGTAGTAAACACCAACACAGGCTTATTCTATTTTGTTACATATGCAAATTAATGTATCTTAAAACAAAGATCCCATGTAAATACAACCTGGAGTTTTCAATGTCTGTATCATCTGCGAAATCTCCTGTTTGCAATTCAGATGAGCTATTTGACAGAGCTGATTGCTTCAAAACTTACAAGATCTCAGGGAGATAGAGAACTTCGTCTAGCAGCTCCCTACTGTTCTTGATCTCCAAGGCAATGTGGAAATGCAAAAAAGAAGAAGGAATAAGGAACGGAAAGAGAAGGAGAAGGAGAAGGAGGAGGAGGAGGAAGAGGAAGAGCAGGAGGAGGAGGAGAAAGACTTTCTTTTTCAGGTAGTATTTTTTTGAACCTCAAATTTTAAAAGCCATCAGTTCTCTATAACTCCCAATCACTCACGGTTTCTTTCTTTGCTTTAGCTATTTTTCAAGAACTTTCTTCCTAATTGTCTTTCCCTAGTAGTGGTCTTTTCCCTCTCTAATTTTCTCTTCATATTGGCTGCTATTTGACAGAAGAATAATCAGGAAAACGAGGAGTCTAGAAGTCTTACCTAGTACTATGAAAAACACCTTGCTGATTTCTTTAGGGTAGATGTGATCCTAAAAGAAAATTTCCCAGGCCTTTCTGCAGACTTGAATGAAACTTTTTCTGGCACTAAAAATAAACTTGTGGATTCCAGGCTTTCTGTGGAATCTTAGATCTAGGACTGGTCCAGAAGGTGCGTTCTGTATGCATTATGCATTATATATTTCTAATTTGCTGTCCCCTGGTCCATTTCCTTACATCCTCAATCAACATCAACTTTGCCCAGCCCTGTAGACTTGCTCCATCAGCCTCCTCCCCCATTTCCTTTCTTGCTACTCCCTCCTGCTCCCTGGCCATGTTCTCTTTTTCTTTCCTTTTCTTTGTTTTCTTTCCGTATCCCTCTTTTTCTCCCTTTCTCTCTCCCTCTCAGCTTTTAACTAAGCCATTTGAAAGAGTTTTTCCTAATCCTCAAATGTAGAGGGTTTATTATAATATTTTGTTGGAATAAGTAGATTTCCAAGATCACAATAGTCAGCCAGGAGTGCTGGTGGCTTTGTAAAGGCCCTGGAGAATTTTTAACAGACTCCCTATTGGGAATCAGCCATTACCATGTTAATGTCATACTGCAGTAGGGAGGCTGGCAGATGGCAATTCTGATGTAGTTTCACCCCCATTAACTTCATAGATTAGACTCTAGGAAAGGAAATACCCATGCGCACAAGAGCAAATAAATTATTAAATAAGGCAGCATCAAATGGCTTGAATGGTTCTTTTATGACCTTATGTTTACAGGGTCATGGTCTACAAATCTATGGGAAAATCAGAGATTTCATCCCCGGAGCATGAAGGTATAAGTGGTTAGGGATTTAGATGCTGCTTTCTCAGGGCCTGAGTTGAATTCCTGTTTTGCCACTGACAAGCCCTTGTGGCTCTGAACAAGCTAATTCAACTCTCTGAGCCTTAGTGTCCTCATCTAAAAAAAAAATCTAGATAGTGGTTTACTTCCCTCCTAATGTTGTTCTGAGAATTAAATAAGAAAATGCATGGAAAATACTTAACACGATGTCTGCCCCAACATAAAACTTAACCATGGTTAGCTACTATTAGTTTAGCATTGGGAAATGTAATATCAAATTAAAATTTTTAGCTCCTCCGTGCCTATATGATCAAACACCCATAACGACTTGATTCAGTACGTATTAAGTCAGAAAGAGAAGTCTGAGATCTTATCCAGCTTGTTTTGATGGGAGGCAAGAGGCTTTCTGGATTAGAGAACAGACAATCTATTATTTAGGACAAAAACAGCCAGAGCAATCTCAGCACCAATTCCCCAAGCTCTGATCCCCATGGAGTGATGGAATGAAGGCCACATGTTACCTGTAACCCAACAATTAGGAGCCCTGAAGCTGATATCTATCTCCTGCTGGCACTTCTGCCCATCCTAGATGATTCATTAAGCAATCTTACCCATTATGGTGTAGGGGAAGGTCTCTAGCTTCACCACTCTGAATGTAAGCCAATGGCTCTAACTTTAGGGAAACACTTGCTCTAGTTTCCAAGGCCTTTGCTTAGAAAACCTGAACCATGTAGAAACATGAAAGTAGTCATGGAGAATTATCTCCCAACTGGTATCATCCACATTATACAGACACAATATTACATGTCCACTCTGGGATAAGGAGTAGGAGATGCCACGGCTGGCTCATCATATCAACTCTGCTTCTGTAGTTTGTTCCCATATCAATGAATAGTATTATTTACTGGATTTGTAAGAGCCAAGTCTTAAAGTGCTTAGTTCAGCTGAACCAATTGAATGTGCTGAGGAAAGTCACATAGGCTGCAAATTAATGACGTCAGCTAAGGGAAAATTTTCCTGCAACATATCCCTATCTTTTAGACGTATTTTTTCCTTCTCCAACACTAAATTGACCCTTTACCTGTCCCATTTTTTCAGGACATTGTTAAATAACATTAAAAAGAGATTTACTTTGAGGATGATTGCAATCTTCTAAAGAATTTGTGCTTAACATAAGACACTGATAATCAATGGTTTGATCCAATCTTGCAAATCCTAATGGAAGATTTTAGACAGGTAAACATTTTGGTAGAAGAATATATCTCACACAAAACATACCTCCAATTAATAGCTAAAAGCATATGTGTGTGCATTATTTTATTTAATCTATTAGAAAACTCAGGGCAGAGGCATTTCAGAGGAGGAAATAGAGAGTTCAAGGTTAAATACACATTAGAGGTTAAGCAGAGGTAAGCTGCAACATGGGACTCCAAGTCTTCAAATCTTAAGGATGCTGGAATTTCATCAACTCTTGCATGCTCCAGATCAGTGACCCAACTATACCATTCATGTGGTGAGGGGAGGGGGAACAACTCATTAGGAGAGTCATCATGTCAAACTCACCTGGAGGGCAGTTCAAACCATGATCTCCTTCAGAGATTTTTGTTGCCCTCCTCGAGTGAAAGCCACACTGTTGTTGGGAGCCTTGTTACTGATACAACAGTGCCCCAGCTTTGGGACTGTTTAGAGAGAAAAATCCCTGAGAACTACTAGTGCAATTTTATAGGTAACCAACATACTTTCAAATACTTAATAGAAATAATTTAATTTAGTTAATAGAGACATTGTCATAAAATATAGACTATTTTAGTGCATTCTATTGTAGAACCAGCTTGGTGGTTTATGCAGCATGCACACAAATATTCATATTAATATCTTTGTATAAATATATCTTATACTTGGTTTCCTTTCATTTAATCAGGTGTGTAAGAGTTTCATGTCTGTTTATCTTTTTACAGTGACAACTAAAGGTTACATCCCAGAATGTAGAAGTCTGACTTAAGTACAGTACTTAAATTCTAATAATGATGAAAAATAACTAATCAGGAAGAATGCTTTTAGAAAAGATCACTCAAGGAGAAAATTGTTCTTGACAGTATTAAGAGTACTGCTTCGCTCCACCAAAGGGCAATCATGAAGCACACAAGAAAATCAGCATTAGCATTAGATAACATTCTTCCAGAGGCCATCAGAATTCTCTCTCATCTTTCACAAGTACAATACTCTGTTCCTCACCACCTGTTTTATTTGAATTAACTGCCAGAGAGAGGAGAGAAATGGTGTCCATTTCACTGCACTGCAATTTCCCAGAAGTTAGAACTTATAATGCAAAATATTTGAATTTTATGTACATCCTGAAATGAGAACATCAAACAGAATACAAGATAAACCGTAGCCCTAGGTTTTATTCCCCTTCGGCCTAATTTTAAGTGCAGGCAGTCATCCTTTGAGCAGTAGTTCAAGACTGTAAAAGTGACCTTGTAAGCTGAAACTGTGCAAAGTGACCTTAATAATCAACAGGGAAACTATGATTATGCTGGAAATTATAAACTTTACATCAAAATATTAAAAACCCAGAAATAAAGCTACATATCTACAGCCAACTGATCTTTGACAAAGTCAACAAAAATATATACAAGGTAGACACCCTGTTCAATAAATGGTGCTGGGAAAATTGGATTGCCATATGCAGAAAAGCAAAACTGGATCCTATCTCTTACCACATATGAAAAGCAACTCAAGGTGGATTAAAGGCTTAAATGTAAGATCTGAAACTATTAAAAAAAACACTAGAAGAAAACCTAGGCAAAATTCCTCTGGACATTGGTCTAGGCAAAGAACTGATGACTAAGACTTCAAAAGCACAAGCAACAAAACCCAAAATAGACAAATGGGGTTAATTAAAATAAAAGGCTTCTGCACAGCAAAATAAATAATGAACACAGTGAAAAGACAACCTGCAGCATGGGAAAAATATCTGCAATTATGCATCCAACGGGAAACTAATATCCAAAATGTACAAGGAACTCAACAATTATAAAAAGCCCCAAATAACTCCATTAAAGTAGGCAAAGGACATGAATAAACATTTTTCAAAAGAAGACATACAAATGGCCAACAAGCAGATGAAAAAATGTTCCACATCAGTAATCATGAGAGAAATGACAATTAAAACCACAATGAGATATCATCTTACACCAGTCAAAATGGCTATTACTAAAAAGTCAAAAATAATACATGTTGATAGGGATGCAGAGAAAATGGAACTGTTACACATTCTGGTGGGAATGTAAATTAGTACAACCTCTATGGAAAACAGTATGAAAATTTCTCAAAGAACTAAAAATAGAACTACCATTTTATCCATCAATCCCACTACTGAGTATCTACCCAAAGGAAAAGAAATCTTTATATCAAAATATAGTGATTTTGCATGGGTATATTTATTGCAGCATTATTCACAGCAGCAAGGATATGGAAGCAACCTAAGTAACCAACATATGATTGAATAAAGAAAATGTGATATATACATACAGAGCAATGCTAGTCAGCCACAAAAAGAATGCAATCATGTCTTTTGCAACAACATGAATGGAACTGGAGGCCATTACCTTAAGTGAGACAACTCAGAAACAGAAAGACAAATACTGCATGTTCTAACTTATAAGTGGGAGCCAAGTAATGTGTGCACATGGACAGAGTGTGGAATGATAGACATTGGAGACTTGGAAGGGTGGGAGGGTTGGAGTGGAGTGAGAGATGAGAAATTACTTTTTAAATAAACTTTTATTTTAGGTTCAGGGGTGCATGTGCTTGTTTGTTATTAATATATAGGTAAACTCATGTCACAGGAGTTTGGTGAACAGATAGTTTCATCACCCAAATACTAAGCATAGTAGCCAATAGTTATTTTTCCCAATCCTCTCCCTCCCCCCACCGTCCTCCCTCAAGTGGGCCCCAGTATCTGTTGTTTTCCTCTTTGTGTCCATTGGTTCTGATTATTTAGCTCCCACTTATAAGTGAGAACATTAGGTATTTGGTTTTCTGTTCCTGCATTAGTTTGTTCAGGATAATGGCCTCCAGCTCCATCCATATTCCTGCAAAGGATATGAGCTCATTCTTTTTTATGGCTGCATAGTATTCCACGGTGTATATGTACCACATTTTCTTATCCAGTCTACTGTTGATGGACATTTAGGTTGATTCTGGTTCTTTGCTGTTGTGAATATTGCTACAATGAACATAAATGTGCATGTGTCTTTATGGTAGAATGATTTATATATCTTTGGGAATGTACCCAGTAATGAGATTGCTGGGTCAAATGGTAGTTCTGTTTTCGGTTCTTTGAGGAATTTCCACACAACTTTCTACAATGGTTGAACTAATTTACACTCTCACTAACAGTGTATAAGCATTCCCTTTTCTCTGCAACCTCACCAACATGTGTTATTTTTTTGACTTTTTAATAATGGCCCTTCTGCCTGGTATAAGACGATATCTCATTGTGGTTTTGATTTGTATTTCTCTAATGATTAGTGATGTTGAGCATTTTTTCGTATGCTTCTTGGTCACATGTATGTCTTCTTTTGAAAAGTGTCTATTCATGTCCTTGCCCACTTTTAATAGGGTTGTTTGGTTTTTGCTTCTAAATTTAAATTCCTTATAGATTCTGGATATTAGACCTTTGTCAGATGCATAGTTTGCAAATATTTTCGCCCATTCTGTAGGTTTTCTGCTTACTCTGTTGATAATTTCTTTGCCTGTGCAGAAGCTCTTTAGTTCAATTAGATACCATTTGTCACTTTTTGCTTTTGTCGCAATTGCTTTTGGTGTCTTCATCATGAAATCTTTGCCAGTTCCTATGTCCAGAATGACCTAGGTTATCTTCCAGGGTTTTTATAGTTTGGAGTTTTACATGTAAGTCTTTAATCTATCTTAAGTTGATTTTTTTTATACAGTGTAAGGAAGGAGTTCAGTTTCAATCTTCTGCATATGGCTAGCCAGTTAACTCAGCATCATTTATCGAATAGGAGGTCCTTTGCCTATTGCTTGTTTTTGTTAGCTTTGTCAAAGATCAGATGGTGGTAGGTGAGTGGCATTATTTCTGAGCTCTATATTCTGTTCCATTGATCTATGTGTCTGTTTTTGTACCAGTACCAAGCTGTTTTGATTACTGTAGCCCTGTAGTATAGTTTGAAGTCGGGTAACATGATGCCTCCAGCTTTGTTCTTTTTGCTTAGAGTCGCCTTGATTATTCGGGCTCTTTTTTGGTTCCATATGAATTTTAAAACAGTGTTTTCTAGTTCTGTGAAGAATGTCAATGGTAGTTTTACAAATGAGGAAGCCAAGGTCAAAGTCAAAGAGTCAATACATGATAAAATGGATTCCAGAACCAGCTAAGCAATCTCTCAGCATTAGGAGTCCCATAAACATATGTTGAATTAATTAAGCATTACTAACATTTGTATGTAGAGCAACTACTTGGGAAACTATTGTGTGCTGGTAACTTCTGTCTTCATTGTGCCCATGAAGCACAACCAGAGTCCTTGTACTTCAAGAGCAGGCTTTGGGGATGGCCATGGTGGCTCACGCTTGTAATCCTAGCACTTTGGGATGCCAAGGTGGGTGGATCACTTGAGGCCAGGAGTTGGAGACCAACCTGGCCAACATGGTGAAACCTCATCTTTAGTAAAAATACAAAAAATTAGCCAGGCATGGTGGTGGGCACCTGTAATCCCAGGTGGCTGAGGCAGGAGAATTGCTTGAACCCATGAGATGAAGGTTGCAGTGAGCCGAGATTGTGCCACTGCACTCCAGCCTGGGTAACAGAGGGAGACTCCAGCTCCAAAAAAAAGAGCAGGCTTTGGACTAGGCCAGCAGAAGCTGTCTCTGGGATGCACTGCAGAGCTAGTCCAGTAGTGCACTACCTCTTCTTTCTTAATCAGGAAAATGGAGATCAAGAAGTCACCTCTGAAATTGTTGGCTCTAAGGGCTGCAGCATTCATGCTAGGTCTGCATCAAAATGAAAAGAAAACAAAACAAAAGGAATGTTCTATGCCCTGCCTGCTGGGATCTTCAGTAATGCAGAAACAGAAAACACCAATGTGTCCACAATTAGTTTTGCCAACTATGGCAAAGAGCAGAAGCCAGTATTACCTCACTCCTGCCTTCTAAATTTCTCATGAGTCCATCTGATTAGTGGAGCATAAGGCATACCTGGACTGTAGCTGCAAAAGAGTCTGGAATTGTAGCTCTTGTCAATCCAACATAGAAGGAGGACGGGATAGAGTATGCATGCCTTTACCACCTTTACCATCCAAAGTGAACTAATTCTGTGTTGTTACAATGCTGCACCCTCTGCATGGAAATATGGTGCTAACATGTCTTGTTTATTTGTGCAGGAGATGGAAAGGTTGTCCCTGATTCATCCACACTCTCCCTTCTAACCTATTGTTGTCTAAAAAATAAAAAAAAAATTTAAAAAAAACATGATTGGTATTAAGAACGCCAAAGTTTGGAAAAGAACAAGTAGAACAGAGTAGAGTAATCTGGCTGATGTGGGTTCTAAACCTACTATCTTACTTTTATCAGCACACGGTCCTGATGAGCCAGACTTTCCAAACTAGACAATAACAGCCATTATAATCATCTTACCAGTTAGCCCTGGCTCCTTGTCATCACATAACCATGTGTTTGTGCCAACAGAATGAGCATTCCCAGTCAAATCCTCAGAAAGGCATTCAAAAGATGACATATGGAGTAAAGGGCAACCATAACAGATAAAGGTGCCCATTTCCACTGAGACAAGCTGCCCAAGAGCCACAAATACATAAATATCTGCAGCAAAAAGGACTGAAAGTATTTACGATGGAGAATCAATTCAAGATGAAATAATTCAATTGTTCGATGAGGAAGAGGACCACAAAAAGCCATATTTCCTGGCACATTATTGAGGGACTCATGGGGAAGGTAGGGAGTGATCCTTAGATTTGCACCATGCATGGCAAAAGGAAAGCATGAGGAGAGGACCCTGGTCAGTTTGACACCAGAACAAAACCTCCCACTACAACTACCAGGTCGAATCGAACCCGGGCTGATCCCCTTGAGCCAAAGAAACTCATCAAGCTTTCTGGCTGTAAAATGGAGGATCTAATATCTGTATCCAAACTTACCTCTCATGTGGCCCATCCCATGAGCTTTTTAAGTTTAGATTTTTTTAAGGTCTAAATTTTGTGTTGCGTGTCATGTTTATATTGACAGTATCCCTGAAATTTTCATTGTGGAAACAAGTAAAGACATTTTTATTGTACTTTACACAGAGATACATTTCTTTAATATCTTTATTTTACAGGCCAAATTTAATATCCCTAATTCTCTTCCTTCCAATATTTTTATAAAATTTAAAAGGAGAGGAAATACAACAGTGAAAATCTACTCTCTTAGCATAATGATTTAAAAACATTTACTGCCTGCCTTCTCCTTTGCAGGCATTGAATTCTATGTTTTGCATGAATTACCTCATTTAATACTCACATCAACACTATAAACAAAGCTCTACTAGTTTATAAAAACCGTCAATAAACTAGGTATCGATGGTACGTATCACAAAATAATAAAAGCTATTTACGACAAACCCACAGCCAATGTCATACTGAACTGGCAAAAACTGGAAGCATTCCCTTTGGAATCTGACACAAGACAAGGATGCCCTCTCTCACCACTCCTATTTAATATAGTATTGGAAGTCCTAGCCAGAGCAATCAGGCAAGAAAAAGAAATAAAGGGTATTCAATTAGGAAAGGAGGAAGTCAAATTGTCTCTATTTGCAGATGACATGATTGTATATTTAGAAGACCCTATCGTCTCAGCCCAAAATCTCCTGAGACTGATAAGCAACTTCAGCAAAGTCTCAGGATACAAAATCAATGTGCAAAAATCACCAGCATTCCTAGACACCAATAATAGACTTAAAGAGAGCCAAATCAAGGACAAACTGCCATTCTCAATTGCTGCAAAGATAATAAAATACCTAGGAATACAACTAACAGAAAATGTAAAGGACCTCTTCACGGAGAACTACAAACCACTGCTCAACGAAATAAGAGAGGATACAAACAGATGGAGAAACATTCCATACTCATGGTTAGGAAGAGTCAATATCGTGAAAATGGCCACACTGCCCAAAGTAATTTATAGATTCAAGGCTATCCCCATCAAGCTACCAATGACCTTCTTCACAGAACTGGGAAAAAACCACCTTAAACTTCATATGGAACCAAAAGAGAGCCTGCATAGCCAAGTCAATTCTAAGCAAAAAGAATAAAGCTGGAGGCATCACACTACCTGACTTCAAACTATACTACAAGGCTGCAGTAATCAAAACAGCATGGTACTGGTACAAAAACAGAGATATAGAGCGATGGAACAGAACAGAGGCCTTGGAGGCA
>CAUYLG010009515.1:0-79121 GCA_963573385.1 Cacajao melanocephalus
TATCAAACGTAGATTAGGTCTTTTCACATAGTCCCATATTTCTTGGAGACTTTGTTCATTCCTTGTTACCCTTTTTTCTCTAATCTTGCCTTCTCATTTTATTTCATTGACTTGATCTTCGACCTCTGATATCCTTTCTTCTGCTTGGTCAATTTGGCTGTTGAAACTTGTACATGCTTCGCGAAGTTCTCGTGTTGTGTTTTTCAGCTCCATCAATTCATTTATATTCCTCTCTAAGTTATCCATTCTCGTTAGCATTTTGTTAAATCTTCTTTCAAGGTTCTTAGTTTCTTTGCACTGGGTTAGTACATGTTCTTTTAGCTCACAGAAGTTTCTTATTATCCACCTTCTGAAGCCTGATTCTGTCAGTTCATCGAACTCATTCTCCGTCAGGCCTTGTTCTCTTGCTGATGAGGAGCTGTGATCCCCTATGGAGGAGAGGCATTCTGATTTTGAGTGTTCTCAGCCTTTTTGCACTGGTTTCTTTCCATTTTTGTGGATTTATACCTGTCGTCTTTGTAATTGCCGACTTTCAGATTGGGTCTGAGTGGACGTCCGGCTTGTTGGTGATGAAGTTTTTTCTGTTTCTTAGTTTTCCTTTGGCAGACGCCCTTTCCCCCACAGAGTTAGGCCTTCCTGGGTTCAGCTGTGCTTACTGTGAAACTCTCAGTCCTCAGCGCTTCCAATTGCTGTTTTCCTTGTGGGGATGGGACCAGCCGAGCCCAACTCAAAGGGCACCCAGTCTCGTATACTCCACACTGAGAAGTGCCGCGCCGCGCCAGGGCGCCAGCGAAACAGCTGCGCCAGCCAAAACAGTCGCACTGGCAACCCCGTGTGGCTCCTCTGCTGGGTAGCACCCAGTTTGTGGGCAACAGATATTCATCTGAAATTGCAGCATCCACTCGCTGTCTGCGCTTTCACTGGGAGCTACAATCCTGGTCTGTTGCTAATCGGCCATCTTGGATCTCTCTCTGCCCGGTGATGAAGTTGTTTCTTAGTTTTCCTTTGGCGGACGCCCCTTCCCCACAGAGCTGGACCTTCCTGGTTCAGCTGTGCTTGCTGTGAAACTCTCAGTCCTCAGCGTTTCCAAGTGCTGTTCTTCTTGTGGGGATGGGACCAGCGGAGCCTGACTCAAAGGGGACCCCGTCCCGTATACTCCGCACTGAGAAGTTTTTGCCGGGGCACCGGCAAAACAGCCGCGCCGGCCAAAAAAGTCATGCTGGCGACCTGTGTGGCTCCTCCGCTGGGAATCTCCCGGTCTGTGGGCAACAAAAATTCGTCTGAAAGTGCGGCGTCCACTCGCTCTCTGCGCTTTCACTGGGAGCTACAATCCTGAGCTCCTGCTAATCGGCTGTCTTGGATCTCTCTCACAAATATCAAACTTAATGTGATCATATTGAAGGCCAGACAGGCTTTGATCAATGTAGTCTAGGTGACTATCAGAGTAACTATTCAGAACACACAGATAACAGCCATGATGGGGACCAACTTCAGAGCCACACTTTAACGTACATCAAGACAGCAATGACAAAGACAAGATAAAAGACAGAGACTGGAGTCTGAAGATATCTGAATCATGTAATTTGAGTATCTGTTTCCCAACTACACATTTTCATTTAGGAAGTCAAACCAAAAAGAATGGAACTTGGTTAGCCCAGCAATTAAAGGAGAGCAGTTTCCTGTGTTGCCACCTAGTAGAAAGATTTCCAAATTAGTATAAAGTTTCCAAATTAGAAGTCTAAATTTGAAGCATTCTAGGATTCAAAATCACTTGCAAGCCATTAAGGATGAATTGATTTTCCAATACAGCAGCAGCAAGCTAGAAGCAGTTTCTGCTCCTTTGAGAACACATCCTGTCATCAAATTTTGGCAATAAAATTAAGAAACTTGAGAAAGATTTAGTAATTATAAGCTTCTAATTGCATACTTTGTTCTAATAAGATTACATGGTCATTCTGAGACTCTGAGCAAACGTTTTTGCAATGGCCTTACCAGGGGTCTGCATGGAAGAGTTTCTTTCCTAATCTCAGTTCTATTCCTACCTAAGAAAATTTCTTATTAAAGCATTGATAAAACCATTTCAATATCAGTGCACTTGCTCTGCCTTTTGTTGAACAAAAGCCTATTCTCATCGCTGTCAGGTTTCCACTATGCTTCCTTTTAAATATTCTCTCTGAAGCTAATTCTTAACTGTTTGTTTTCAACAAGATACTAATAGATGTTCTGTGAGAGGGGAAAAAAAGTTTACATAGGCAACTAAGCTTGAGGCTGGCTGGTAAAACAAACTTAAATGGATTTCTTAATTACAGGATTTCCCTTGAGAATTTAGCCTCTCACTGAAGAAGAGACAGCATTTAGCATCAGTTAAGCCCCTCCTTCTTTTGTTTTTCTTCAGAATACTATTTTTACCTTTCAGACCTAATTCCCGTAGACCATAGAAAAAGCATCTTTAAAAGGCAGTAATAAGAAAGAGACTGTCAGGTGGGATTAGTGAGCCTCAGTTAGTGGAATGTACCTGTGGTACAGACATATATTGCTTGAAGGAGCTTTATTCCACAAGCCAGATAGACCTGGTGACCAGCTTCTCACTCACTCTAGAAGGAGAATCCTGATCTTAGGGCTCCGATGCCCTGTGTGCCAAGACTCAAGCCTGTTTTATGCCCGTAGTGAATGTCTATCATCTTTATCATGTTACCAGCTTCAACAAAGAGATGAGATGGCCACCTGTCCCTTTCTGATTGTGGGTGGTTTAGGAAAAAGCAATATAGCAGTCTAACACTATATGGGTCCAAAGGGAGATAGCCTATCAGATTGTCAACCACAGCCTGGTTGACTCAAATAAGTACATTCTTGGAAAAGCAAGTTGCTTCATCTATACAGGTAACTTCATATGGCCCTCGAGCATTAGGCTGCCTGATTTTGAAAGTATTTGCTGTAGGTAGAACACTGAACATAGATGAGAAGCCAGGCCTTCCTCCTCTATCAAGCTGTTCTCTGAGATCTTTACTAAGGAGGGTTCACCAGGATTCCCATATTCCCCCAGAAATGTCAGACAATTCAGTTCGAAGCACCTTGGACAGACATGGAATTTGATTAGCAGATATTCTATTACCAAAAATATAAGCTGGCTAATAGAACCAGAAAATGATGTCCACAGAGGCTAATAAGCTTATCCAATGTCATACATCTGGATTTCTTTCCAATACACCATATTATTTTGTCCATGTAATCTTCTCTCCATTCGAGTATATATTAGCCTTACAACAGAGCCATACCTAATCAGCTTCTCTAAAGCATCTCTGTCCCCTCAAATCCACTCTTTTACTTCATAACATTTATAATTATGTTGTTTACATATTTATTATCTCTTTTATTCCATTAGAATAGTTTATATGCAAGTGTCTTATCCCCATTGTTCTACTTTATCCTAAATATTCAAAACAGTGCCTGACATTTAGTAGAATTAAATCAAACCAGATGATCAAAGAAGAGAAATCCACACTTTCAGTTTGCAAAAATCCTAATTCCCAGCATTGACATTCCTTTATAGCAACATTCAGCCTATAAAGGGAAATGAGGATATGTTTTTCCATGGGAACTTTAAGGAGATAATCACCTACCTGAAGTGATTAAAGGGCTCTTCAACTTGGAGGCAGGATGCTGATTCTCATGGCCCTCCAGGGGTGGGGTGAGTCGGGGGTACATTCTGTTTATATCTGCACTAACAAAGCATTTCAATCCACCTTCTGTGACCCCAGTCTTGGATATCCCTGGATTCTAGCAGTTACAAAGACTCAGGCATTTTCCCAATTTCTTTTCTGATGAATTGCCTGGTGCATCTCATAATATTAATGCCCATGATTTTAGCTGGCAACAATTCTGGTGTAATTAATTAAATTTGTGTCAGACTCACACTACTCCCTGATCAGTTTCATAATTTTCATGGTAAAATAGATACAGCCAAAAAGTTCTTAAATAAAATGAGGTAAAGTAAATCTTTAAATCATTTCAATGATTTTCAAGGACTGGGGAAATACACCAGGGCTATATTTTTAAACCCATGGAAACTATAAAATGCTGTCAGCTCTTAGCTATTCTGCCTTCCCAATATAAAAAATCCCTAGATATTTGGATATGTTTGTATTACTGACAGAATTTTTACTTTTAACCTGGGTGTTTGAAAAGTCAGTATGAAACATAAAAGAATTTTTAAAATCAAGTTTGCTAAACCTAATGCCCAAAGCAATACAATAGTGGATGACCTAAGGCCCATTAGGTTTAAGAAAGAGGAGATCCAGTTTGGAAAGACAAAAGAATAAACCAGTGGGGTCACATGCTTTAATTCTGCAAATGCATTCCCATATTGCCTTTCAAGCTATCTCCGTCAGTCAATTAAGTGAAGGGTAAATTCATAAGATTTGCTGCACACAGCCCCTCTGCCATTATACTTCGGAGTGTGTATCTTTCTTCTAAATATAAAGAAAATTAAGGTTTAGGTTAATTCAACTTAGTTTCAATTATTTTTTTAAAATTATCATTACATAATCACTTCTGGGAGACAGATCACTCTTCTGAAGGTTACCTGAGTCTGAACATATTCTAAGTATCCTTCCAATGCTTCATAATTACTGTAGCAAGAGTTTACTTTGGTTTGATGCAAATGAATATCTGATTACTGCAAATAGCTTTTCAACCAAGAAATCATATTTTTTCTTGCTTAAATACTTATTATACTCATATTTCATCATGAATATTTTAGGAGCCAACTCACCCCAAAAGAGTTAACTTTGAAAAGTAAACCTTTTAGTTTTGGCTTCAAGTCTTTACCTCCTTCAAAGAATTAAGAACAATCCTAATAATATACCAGCCCAAGACCTAAATATTTTACGTTGAATTTTAAAATCACAATCCAAATGGGTAATGATTATTCTCTAATTAAAATCATCATTGTTCTATCTTGATCAGATATTCAATACATATTTGTTAACAAAATTATGTTCTTCTCTCGAATGTTGCAACATCAAATCATGACATCGGGAAGGAGTTCACTGTGACATACGGCACATGGCCCCACGATTTGCTCCAACCCAAACACTCAGTGTTACTAAAACAGGCATTCAGCAAAGACTTAACAGAGTAATTTTCTCTGGGTACCTTGGTTCATTGATTTGGTAACATTCTGCACATAAATGTGATTTGACCAATCAAAAACCAGCTGTTTGAAGGGTGTTTAAGAAGGAAGGCAGCAATAACCAAACAAGTGTGAAGGACTAATCCCACTTTTGTTTAGGGTCCTTTCTCCATTAGCAGAGCCCTGACTATCAGTGGCAGTAAACACCCACATCCCAATTCTGCTCCCATTTGACCTTCACACGCTCTGTCAGGCTCCCTGCTTGTCCAGCAGCACTGAATCTCTTTTACCTGTTAACCCCACCTTGTAACATCATGGGGTCCCCAGGTGGAAGCACTAATGGTGATGGATGGCCCACTGATTCCATGAAGAGGAAGATACTATCAGCACTGACCTGCTCTGCTCATTAGTAGGAGAAACAGCAGCTCCTCACTTGACAGGGGTGGTAAGGGAGAAGGACTTCTGAGTTGAAACGGGAGGGTGAGCGGCCGCTGAGGTAGGAAGGAAATTTTTTATTCTCGAAACACAACTCCCAGGAGGAGGAGAAAGAGGACTTGGTGAGGCATAAAGATTAGATTTTAGTCTCAATTCCACTGTTAACTACAGAAACAGGAGGGGAATTATTTCACTTTTTTTTTTTTTTGGTATCTCCATTAGTCAATGTAGTCATAGCAAAGTAGGTAACATTTATGAAACACGAATTATGTGCCAGAAAATGTACTATTTTAGATGTATTATAACATTACATGACATATTACTCTTTGGGATAAATACTCCTGTTAGTAACCCCATTTTATTCATGTAGAAACATGAGTTTTTGAGAGTATAAAAATTTACTCAAGCTAGTAAGGTGAGTATCCTGATGAGCAGAAGAATGACCCAATTGGCTGATTTAATACTAAACCCTATCATAGTGGGCAGTGTAAAGGGAGCTGGATGACTTAACTGGAGAAACACTATCTCTGTGCAGGGAGGTGAGCCCTGGTTTGAGGAAACTGAAGAAGACAGATAGTAGATGCCAAAAATATGGTGGGGTTGACAGGATTAAAGCCAACCAGTCATTTGCTCTGAATACTTAAGCAATAAGTAAAATAAAAGAGTTCTGCTCTGTTTTGCTACTGGTTCATGAGCTAAACTAGACATGTTATTTCTGTCTCTTATTTGTTCATCTATAAAATTGGGTATTACTTAGTCTCTATCGCCTTTAGGTTGTTACAACAATATTTTCCTATGTATTTTATAGATAAACAAGACCATAAACATATTTTAAATAATGACCTTCAAAGTATATAGGACATTGGACTTCAAATCAGTATCTTTGAGATTAAGATATGGCAACCCTGGCGACAGAATCCTTGGTTCCTACTCCTTGCTCTACTAGTCACCAGCTGGATGATTTTGAGAAAACTGCTTTTGGTTACCCCATCTTTAGGATGAGGATAATAGCAGCTCTACTACATGCAGTAACTATGGGAATTATGTTAGTACAGGTAAAGCCTTAGAATGATGTTTATCTCATAATATGTACTGATAGTATAGGTAAAGCCTTAGAATGACGTTTATCTCATAATATGTACTGAATACCTAAACTATTAAATTTTAATCCTAGAACTGCCACTAATTCACTGTATGATGTTGGCTAAGTCATTTCACTTCTGCAGGCTTTCATCTCCTATTTAAAATAGGGATTTCAAATTTAAACAAATAATTGTTAAAGTTCCTTACAAGGGTAAATTCCATGGTAACATAATTTTAATTTACTATACAGATCAGTTATACTGTGTATTGTATATAAAGAGTTAAATACTGCAAACTTGTTAGTTGATAATGACATACTGTCATCAACATCTTGAAAACACATTAGAAACAAAAATAATGACTAATAAAACTTATAATGTTCATAGCAAAAGGAAATGAAACACTGAAAATAGCAATAGTGACATTCCTTGTGCTAATAAATAGTATGAACCAAATATAAGTGACTTTGTTACTTTAAGTCAGTCTGACTGATTCTCTTAAGCAAAGAAATAAGATTGTAATTAATGCACACCATTTACAAATATAGAGAAAGGAGGCAATTCCTTAACCACTAGTTGCAAATCACAATTGAGAAATTGTAGTCAATCATTTTAAATGGACTGAAATTCTCATATGTCAGCAGTGAAATCAGTCCTTTGAGTTCTCCCATGCACAACTCCTACACAGGGAAGAGAGCCAGATGGTTTTACAACCTCTATGTACTACTGTCTGTGCAGAAATAGTGATTGTAGAACTGTTTTGTTTCCCTGGACGCTTCCTGGGAGAAAGTCAGCACCAGATCGTTCTTAATCCTCACTGAGTCCTCGAAGCTTTGAAACCTATGTGTAATTTCCACCTGGGAAACATGGATGCCAACTAGATCGTATCCCAGACAAGTTACGGTCTCTCATTCTGCCAGTTAAGGTTCTTGACACTGCATGAGCAGAAAATGTAGCTCAAGAATCCTTACTGCTAGATGCAGCTTTATGTTTAACATTGTTCATATTTATTACCAGAAGAGCATTCTTTTTTGACTCAGAAAGTTCAAGGTGTTTCCATATTTCTATTTCAGATGTCAGTCACCTGAGTCCCTTCTCTTTCACCTATCCAGAGCAAGTTGACAGTAGTTTCCCTGCCTCCTGGAAGTTTGCCCAACTTTGTGCTCCACTTCCTGGGCCCCAAGCCCATAGGTGCATAGTTTATACATTCTACATCAGGTGCCACTTTATTCAACCCTGAATTATTTCTGAAACCTCATTCCTCTTATCTCTGGGTCATCTGCCTTTTGCATCATTTTATTTCTAATTATTATTTCTCTAACTGTGGTGACACTGGAATGCAGTGTGCTTGGTAATCCAAGTATATAGCCCCTTTCATACTCATTGACCCATCCTCATGCCCTTTGTAAATAAAACTTGAAGCTGTTAAATTATCTTGAAATTTCTTCTAAAGGTATATAATCAAAATATGAGAGGAATACACTTAAGCCTGTGACCCCAAATACATGAACTGCCACATTCAGTGAGTAGCTGGGGGTCCTATCTAGAAAAATAAACAGTTTAGAAATAGTTTACTACTATATACCATGAGAACAAATAAAACTTACTTTCCAACTTGATTAAAATATTCTGTTCAAAACCCAATACATGCCTATTTTTTCCTCATTGGTTTTAAAGAAGTAATCTTTAGTGAGAATATGAATGTTTTCTTATGCCTTCTGCCTATCAGAACACTTGTTTCCAGTCTTCTTATAATAAAACATTAAGAATCTAGTTCACATCATGCTGTAACAACAAAGTTCCGTAAAAACTGAAGGGAAATATATCTTCAGTGAGATTCCATCATCCCTTGTTAATACCATAATTGAGGTCTATAAATCTGTTTCTTATACAATTCATGCAATAAAATACTTAATGGATTGTAAATGACATGTTATAAAACTAGGCATTAAGTATTGCAATTTATATTTAAATGTGATTTGGACATAAATAAATGCTCTATAAATAGCAGGCTTTCTCAAGTCAGACGATAGAACCTTCCATTTAGCAGACTTGAGAGCAGAGTCATGAGAGTATGTTGCTGCTACCAAATTGTTACTGGACTTTGAATGGTTTTTGCTACATTTAAAATAGTTTATGATTACCAAATTGTGCAAAAGTTCTTCAAACAGAAACAGCTACAAGTACTGCCTTTATAAGTCAAGCCCCTTCAGGGAATGTCAGAATGTTCTTATCTGCCCTGAAACCAGCTGGTTTGACATCAATGCTACTGCCTGGTCCAAATAAAGACATAATGGAAAGATGAAGTAGAGTAAGAGTGTGGCATTTGGAATCACAAAAAGATCACTATCACACAAATTCCTCCTTTGTCCTTTGTTTCATATCCTCTGTAAATGGACATGGTAACATTGTGGTGTTTACCACTAAGTAAACTGTCAGGAAAGACACATTCAGTCAGGAGACTGCAGAGCAACCACCACTCACAGCACCCTTTAAGTAAGCAGCATGGCTCAGCAGGGGTAAAATGTACATAGTATAAGTGTCACTATGTGAAAATAAAGTTTTAATCCCTACACAAAGTTTAACTCCATTTCTATTTGGTACCTGGGATGGCAAAACAAATTCTAACACTGAAGTGCTCTCATTTGTGTTGTGTGGCCATACCTTGCCTTATGTTGTGGGTATGTGTGTGTCTGTATGTATGGTTCTCTGAGATCTGGTCTCTGACTTTAGAAAATCTGCCAAACCTGAGTACTTCAATCAGTTCAAATGACTGTTGCCTCTACATGAGTCTCACTACATACAGGAAAATAAGCATTGACTCACACATGTTTGCAAGATGACAGACACCTGTTTAACACCAGACCCACCACGCTTGGCACCTGAATGAGCCAGAAATATCTAAAGGACAGTAGAGATAATGTCCTGTCATGGACAGAGTGGGAGATGCCGAGTCTAGGCCTGAGATTTGGTGCCATTTTAACTGTAATTGGTATTTTATGGACAACCATGCCAGAATTACTCTTTTTTTCTTAAAAGGTAAGGAGGGCAGAAGGCCAGGGAAATTGGAACAGACTCTAACATCCATTGTACTATTAACACATGGCTCCTTGAGTGTGAATGTCTCAGTCTTACCCACGTGATCCCCCTAGATGTTGTTTGACTGATCCCTACATCAATCCTACCATTCCAACTCCAAATATCAACTATTTGCTTTGGAAGCGTAGACTATAATTTCATTTTTTCAAGTAATACATTCATGGGATTGAATTGAAAAGATCTATCTCTGCCAATACTGTACTCTGCTTCTGCCTTGAAATATGACTGGATCATCTATAACCAGAAGCCACTGAAGAACACCTACAGCCATCACTCCCACCTACTTTCCTGCCTCTCTTTCTCGTTTCCTTCCCTCTCATGTAGCAGTTACTGAGCACCACTGCATGCCAGGCATGTTATAGGTGATCAGAGAATAGTATTTGTAAAGCATATCACAGTTTATAGTTGTCAAGTTCAGTCACAGAAACAGACTTTGTGAATGACATATTATAAGTGTCTCATTTTAGAGGTAATGAGACAAACTGAGAGAAGTGTATTGACTTGTCTGAGGGCCCCTGCAAGCACCTACCCCCACTAGAATATGTGCTGTATAAAAGTGGGAATTTTTCTCTGTTTAATCCATTGCTGATTCCTAGGTTATCCAGAAGCACCACTGGCACATAGTAAGCACTTGATAAACAAATTGTTGCATTAATTTAACATCAGGCCAGGCGTGGTGGCTCATATCTGTAATTCCAGCATTTTGGGAGGCCAAGACAGGTGGATCACTTGAGTCCAGCAATTGAAGATCACCCTGGCCAACATAATGAAACCCCATCTCTACTAAAAACACAAAAATTAGTCAGGGGTGGTGGTGCACACCTGTAATCCGAGCTATTCAGAGGCTAAAGCACGAGAACTGCTTGAATCTGGGAGCCAGAGACTGCAGTGAGCTAAGATTGCGCCACTGCACTCCAGCCTGGGTAACAGAGCAAGACTCCATATTAAAACAAAACAAAACAAAACAAAACAAAACATCATAGCTGATACGTGACAGGGCAAGACTGAATCTAGGTCTTCTAAATCCAAATCTAAGAAACCTGTCATAGAAAAGTATGGTAGTTCCAGTCACAGAGACTGACCTTGATTACCGATAAAAGCAGCTGTCTGTGCTATGTAATACTTAGATCTGTGCCTCAATTTTATCTGTAAAATGGGAATACTTTTTGAAATGTTAAAAAGAATTAGACTGTAAAAGAGTTATTATAGTACCAGGTACTGCATAAAGTCTCCAAAAAAAAAAAAATCTTAGGTTTGTTTCCTCTTATTTTATGTTCTTCCTCTTTTTTCTTTTTTAATTTGCATATGACCAATTCTTTCCCTACCCATTTTTTTTTTCTGGATTTTTTCATTGTTTTCCAATTTTTCTTTACCTCTATCAAAGGTAATCTACCAAATGGCATAATTTAAAACATGGTTTAAAAAATAAAACAGGCTCTTACTCTCCCATGACTGCCGTTTTGTATATATCCCCTATGACTCTAGAACTAGAACAAATTCCCAGGACAGTGCAAGAGATTCACAAAGACTATGATTCTAGTATCTTGTGAGAATAAGTCCCTGTCCCTATATTTGTTCTTTAAAGAGATGTGTTCTTTCTCAAGCAATTATTTCATAGTGGGATTCTACTTGATTTCCTCTAAAAAAGTAATTCCAAACCCCATACTTTCTTTTTTTTCTTTAAGATTCTCTGCTGACGTAGATTTCCCTCAGGTTATGTCTGGTTGCTCAGCCCATTTTTGTTTGCTTGTTTGTTTCTTGACCACCAGGTTCAGTCCCATTTTTTCTTTATTTCTGAAGCCCTTTGAGTCTGTCACCCTCAGAAAATAGAGTTGTTCCTATTGGTTTCCCAGACACTGTCATTCTTAGTGATCTTTGTTCTACTGATTTTCCTTTTCCATAATAATAGCTTTCACCTTTTTGTCTAATTTTCAAAACTCATCTTTCTGCAATAGGAGTTTTATGTTTCCATGCTTGGCCATTTTGTCTTTTTAATTTTTTCCCTCCTAGGGACTAATAATCAGCTTGAGGTACTTAATCTGCTGGTGTTGAACTCATAGGCAGATCAGCTATCCTTCCTTTTCTTCCTTGATTACTCTTTATTTGATGATTTTACCTTTAAGTGTTCAATTTTGTGTTTAAAAAGTACTTCTCTACATTGTAAATTCATACATCATACTCTTTTCATCTCACATATATTTTATGAGGCTTTAAACTAGCGAAACATGCTAGTTAACTAAACCTAAAGGATCTGCTCAATGCCATTATCCATAAGTGAACTTGAAAAATTTCCATTTGAGGTACGTACCTCTTTCCAGTTTCATTAAATCTGGAGCTTCAGTTAGAAAATGATGAGAAACACATATTGGCAGACCAGTTTCATCAGATATAGCAATGCCTTTGCTTTGCTCTTTGCTATGCTCTTTCGTAAGATTTCTGTTAAAAGAAAAGAAGAAACAATTATTAAGTTAAAATTATTCATTTTAAAATAACTGTGAGCCTTTGACAAAATTTAAAAATAGACATATATACTTTAGCGTTTTCCCAGACTCTCTGCCCACTTCAACCTTTGTAGGTATTCCTCCACCCCCAACTCATTTATGTCGACAAAAATCCTTCACTCCGACATTCCTGAACTTTTCACTGCAATGTCCCATCCAAACCTGCCCTCCAGATGTTGAGTCACCTGATGTAAAACATTCCCGACACCTCATCACATCTAAGTTTGTCATATCACTCTATTATTCTCTTCTTGTCCTTCTTGAGTCATTGAAGTGACTCAAAACTAATCCTTAATTTTATGTTAATAGCCATTAATGTCTGGAAAGGGGACCCTTCTCAGATGACTTAACTATACTTTAAAAAGGCTTCTAAATTTGAAATATTATTAAAATGGTTGAAATGTTAAGTTTCATAGCAGATGAGCAAGTGACTATAGATGGGTGATAAAGGGGGTCATGTCACCTTCTGATCACACTATGTAAAAGGCTTTTTGCTCTGAGCCTGAGCATGGCTTTCTCTGCTTATCGCTGAGTGTCACCAGATAACTAAACTGCATGAAGGGGCTGTCTCTAGTGGAATCTTGATGTATTAATCAATCTTCTTACTTTTGGAGACACAGTGAGTATGAGTTATTAGCTGAGTTTCTGAATGCAAAAACACTATGCTTTCTGAAGGGGAATTCAGTCTCTCAGACATTAAACAGGGATTTTTTTTTAATCAGTTAAATAAAAGGTTTAGATTTTCTACATAGCTTGAGAAGTTTGAATGTTTAATTCAACTAATTTATTGAGCAATGGCACTAAAGAAAATGAAAAGATGCAAAGGAACTTTCATTAAATGATAAGCAGATAAGAGAGAAAAAGGCAGACAGATCAGCCAGAGTTGTGTAAAAGCTAGGAGGCTAGAATGGCCTTGCAGATAGCCAAGTCTGCCTGGGGAACAGAGATAAATGGGAGCAGAGATCAGAAAGTTCATCCTTATCCTTCTGCGCATGGTGAAAGGAGCCTCGCAGCGTGTGAGGTACCTGTCTCTAATCGCATGTATAACTGCAAAACCTGCAGGGTTACTTTGATATGAACAAGGTTAATGTGATACTCAAGATTAATTGTGGCTTCACAGAGAAATTTATTGAGTATGAGGGAATCTGAAAGTGAAAGGAGGGGCAAATGCCTTGTTAGAGATTCATCACAAGGGGGTGATGGATGAAAGCCTTCAGAAACCAATACTAGGATTTTAAAGATTCACATAAGCAGCATTAAGGTGATCTCCAGTGCTTACCTTAGATAAACTAGAGTTAGTGAATGGTAGAGTAATGTGGTTAAAGCTGTGAGGGGAATTCAACTGGCTATTCCAGAGTGGGCATCATGAACTGTCTGTGCTTTGGTTGGCTGATAATGGGTCCTGGGTTTAGCTCTCTACATGACATTTTTATAGATTTAACTTTAGATTGATAATTTCAAAGACATCAAAATAACCATCAGAAGGGCTGATAGTGGTTATGAGCATGTTAACTCTATAGTGAAACAGACCTGGGCTGCAGCCTTTCCTATACCACTCATTGGCTGCACAATCCTGGGCAACTGACCTAACTTCTCAAAACCTCTCTCCTTCATAAGAACAACAGGAAAAAAATAATTGTGCCAATTTATACTTATTTCAAGTATTAAAATGAGATCATGAATTTCAAATGATTAAGAGTTCTTTAGTGCTTAAGAAAACAGCTGTCATCATCAGAACCATTTTCTTCATTGTCATCATCAGGCGTAATAGTAATCATAGATACAGAAACACAATAAAGGTGCTGTAGAGTCAAACTGGGGTACCTAGTTGATATAGTTTGGCTGTGTCACCACCCAAATCTCATGTTGAATTAACAGCTTCCATAATCCCCATGTATCATGGGAGGCACCTGGTGGGAAGTAATTGAATCATGGAGGCCCGTTTTTTCCTGTGTTGTTCTTGTGCTACTGAATAAGTCTCACAAGATCTGATGGTTTTATAAAGGGCAGTTCCCCTGCACACGCTCTCTTGCCTGCCACCATGTAAGACGTGACTTTGCTCCTCCTTCACCTTCTGCTGTGATTGTGAGGCCTCCCCAACCATGGGAAACTGTGAGTCCATTAAACCTCTTTCCTTTAGAAATTACCCAACATCAGGTATTTCTCCTTAGCAGTGTGAGAAGGAACAAATACACCAGTGCACCATTCCCACCAAAGTATTCTGTGTTATAACCAGAATATCTATGATTGGTTTTTCTCCTCCACAGATAAAACAGTCAAATAACCATCTCCCTCTTCTTTATTAATAGGCTTATCAGGCACAAAAAGTGTTTGTCATTCCATCATCATTTCATGTAGAACATGTACAATTAATTAGATCATGCTTATCTTACTTCTGGAATTCACTGCTGCTTTAGACAAACTTGAATAGACAACCTGGACTCAGCTACATTAACAGTATTTTCTTTCAAGGCATAATTTTTCTGGGGACGTTTCCACAGATGGCTAACAGATATGTGAATTCTTGTTACCTTCAACTTCAGCAGGCAATATACTTTAATTTTGTTCACAGATTCTTAGATTAAATATGGTTTTTGAATTTTGATGTTCTCCATGTATTTACTGAATAATCCATTGCTTTCTCAAAAAAGGAAGGAATAAAGAAAAGTAATTAGGCCATGAGGGCTCCTCCATTATTAATGGGGTTAAGGCTCTTATGAAAGAGGCTTCATGCAGCATCCAGCTAGCTTGCTCGCTTGTTTTCTGCTCTTCTGCTGTGTGAGGAAAGGAGATCAGCCCTCACCAGACAACCAAACCTGTGAGCACTTTGATCTCGGACTTCTCAGTTTCTAGAACTGTGAGAAAATAAATTTCTGTTATTTATGATTTACACAGTCTCAGGTATTTTGTTGTAGCAACATAAACAGACTAAGACATTATCTTTGATGACAAAGACTCAGATTATTCAGCAATCTGTTCTCTTTTTTTTGCATTAAATAATTTATTAGACTTTAAGTTTGGGGGATTGTTAGATAGGTATACACATGCCATGGTGTATCACGCAGGATTGTTACACATGTATACGCATGCCATGGTGGTTTGCTGCATCCGCCCCTCCGTCATCTACATTAGGTATTTCTCTTAATGTTATCCCTCCCCAATCCCCCCACCCCATGCTAACCCTCCCCTTGACCCCCAACCCCCCACAGGCCCTGGTGTGTGATTTTCCCCTCCTTGTGTCCATGTGTTCTCATTGTTCAACACCCATTTATGAGTGAGAACATCAGCAATTTATTCTAAGCTCATAATAACACTTTGCAAATGACCAGTTAGAAAACTGTGCCCATGTGTTTGCAGTGGATTTTACATGGCTGAGGCTGTGAGATTATGGGTAAAGGAGTTAAAGATGCTTGCCTAATTATAGCCATAGAAAACAAAATAATGGTGACAAGAATTTCTTAGTAAAGGTAAAAAAAATATATGTTTTCTTCTAAGAAAGCAGGGAACTTGAAAATGACATCCTTGCTAGCATGTCACACTGAATAACAAAAACAGAGTGCATCGATTATATCTATTTTTAAAATTTATTCAACATTTATTAAACTAAAAATAAAAGAGTATTATTACAGACTCAGGCAGTGTGATAGCAGTGAAAAATATAAATCTAATCCCTGAAGTCATGAAACATACTGTACAGTGGGAGGAGAATCAATTAATAAAGAAAAATTAATAATAAATATGAGTTCATGCTATAAAAAATAAGCAAGATAATATGGCAAGAACTACATATGGAGTATATGTGTAGTTTGGGAGGTCATTATATTCCGGTCATTACTGATTTTCTTTTACCATATCCAACATTCTTTGTCCCTTGCAGAAGAACACAACTCCCATTTGTCTTTGGGAAAACAAGTTCATTTCTACTCTCAGTCTATGAGTTTCAGATAACCTTTACTGCACTCACAACACACACAGAGACAATTATAAGTTCTCATCTCCACCTCTGGGGGATGGATATGTAACCTTGCATATCTAATCAGAGCAATAAAACCGCTGGCCCAAGTGATTAGATTGATTGGATAAATAATTGGCATATGATCCAAGCTGAGCCAATGAGAGCGTTCTTTGAGACTTCTTTGGAACTATTGAGAAAGATACACTCTCCTTCTGAGATCTCTGCTCTAAGGACCATGTAACTAGAAGCTACTATGGGTCATCTTTGTAAATTACAGAGAAAACCTATCTGAAAGTAAAGCAAAAGTAGAAGAAAGTAAAATTGAAAGATGAAAGACACTGAACTTACTCTGTTTCCTGAAAACCTACATCTAGGCAAGACTAAGCAACCTGAAAACTTGAAAATATGACTTTTGTGTTATATAAGCTAGTTAATTTCCAATGCTATGCAAGTTAGTTTGGGACTGATTTTTATTGTCCCATGTACATGAAGAAGTCTTGATTAATTTGGCAATTAATATTGGCTGGGCATTTACCACATTCTAGGCCCAGGAATAGCTAACACTATGTGCTGTTACAAGAGTTATCACATTTAATTTTTATCCTTTTTAAAAAAATTTTGGAGATAACAAGTGTGAGGTTTAGAGATCTCACATAGCTTGGCCAGGCTCACATTTTGCAAATGGGAAAGCTGCGATTAAACTCTGAAGACTACGCTCTTCAACAAAACACAATACTGCTTCTCTGTTCAGGCTGCTAACAGTATCTGCTGCCTTGTACCTCAGCAAACCTTGTATCTAAAGCCCAGGCTATTGAACTTGAAATGGTTCCAACAATAATATAGTCAAGAGAAGTCTAGACCCCTTCAAGCCTAGGTCTTCTCAGCCAATTGCTGCCTAGAATAAAATCAAAAGGACAACATATCCAAGGCCGTAGATAACCACAGCTACTAAGACCCAGTTACATAGGATGCATTTTTTATATTTAGCACATCTTAAATTCTACAGGAATATCTTAAATTCTACAAGCAGATCAGGATCTTGTTTATGCAAAAGGGGTAGAAGATAGAAAAAAATCTTCAAAAATATTTTTTCTATATACTTCTAGGAGACTATGTGATATACTTTAGAATAAATGTGTCTATATATACATACATATTTATATACTGTATATATACATGAATAAACATAACTGTTCACTATATATACACATATGCATGATGCATATTTACACATATGTAATGTACATGCATATATTTGTATATTTGAAATTTATGCATATAAAATATTTTCTAGAATGAGCTACCAATTAATAAAATAAGTCTATCCTAGTTTAAATGGAAAATGGCTAAACTGGAGTTGAAAGAGCTTGAGAGAGTGGTATAACTTATCTTTAATGAGTCACAATTTGAGATTTAAGAAAATTTATTTTTTCAGGCCTAGAAATAATAACTATTTCTGAAAATTTGCCTTCTATCTCTAAAAATTACTAGAGCTCATTTTGGAGAATGAGTATTTATTAAATAATAAATTATCCAAATCATTTGGGACTACCTAATAAATAGAAACCAGATTGACTTGTCAACTGAGGTCTGGAAGAATTTATAAAGTAATTGCACACATAACTGAAATAAAACTGAAATAAAAAACAATCAAACTGTGCTTTTATCAACTTCCATAGCAAATTCACTTTCTTGTAATAGAAAAATTGGGAAGGGAAAGGGCACAATGATGACCAGCACCACATTCTGCCAACAGCCCCCTCCAAAGCTGCCTTCATTCATTAACCTAGCCTAATCTTTCGAACAAGGTAGATCCACACCACTGGACTAAATCTCAGTCAACTCTGGAAATCTAAACAATTTTGAACAGTGGAACTGAAGGTGAAATTCTCATGGAAGATGAGACAGTTGAAATAATAACATCAAATCCAATATTTTTATTTTCTAGAAAGAAAATCATCCATAGTTAACTTTGATTTACAATGACTGTTTTCTTCCCATACTTACCAGCATCTTACATATGTCTAACAATAAGTTTCATAAAGTTACTTCCCCTATCTAGGCTGAAAAATTCTAATCTGTTGCTAGATATACATATTTCAGGGTAGTCCACAGATCATTGTTTGAGAAAGATTACTGATATAGATCAGTAACTTAGAATCACCCTGCAGTTTTAAAAAACAAAGATTCCTGGAGCACATCTAGGATCCACTGAACCACAATGCCTGGGCATGGGGCGCAGGCATGTGCATTCCTCTAAGTTCCAACAATAATCATAATGAATATCCACCACTAAGAACAACTGAATTAAATGATTTCCAAAGTTCTTTCCAACACTAATTCTGTAATTTCTTGGACTTATGCCTTTGAAAACTAACCTATTTTATAATGAACGCATAAATACTTATAGAGCAGTTAATTTTGATGAACTCTCTGTCTCAAAAGCAGTTGTAAAAGTAGCAGTGTTTACGTTTAGGAATGCCTTCAAGTCAAGTAAAAGTCATTAGTCACAAAAAGATAGAAAAATTCTTTTTTCCCTTCATACAATAAAAAATCTGGAGATAGGCAGTTATTGACTTGACTCAGAAGCTCAGTGAGGTTGAGGTGATCTCTCTGGTCACAAAATGACTTTTGCAGTCCCAACTACCCTGGCTTCATTCAAGGCAGAAAGAACGGCGAAGAACAAGAAAAGGTGGGTAGCTACAACCATCTCCTTTATCAGGAAAGCAAAAACCTTAATAAATACCTTTTGACTACACTTCCAATTAGGTATTCTTGACAAACAGGGTCTTAAGGCCATTCCTAGTTATAAGATACCCTGAGAATTGGTTTGGACCAGTTGTAATCTATTGCTAGAGCCAAATATATTGTCCTCATACCAGCTGAAAAAAAAAGATTCTGATTGATAAGAAGACGGATATTAAATAAGATACACTGCAATTAATTATTTTAAGTCAACTTTAATGAAAATATTGAGATAAAGTTTAATTATACTTTGCTATATAGTCATAATATACCGTAATATTAAAAATCCACATATTTATGCAATTGCCAAAGAATAATTTCAAAACCTTTTTGATAAATGAACTCATGCAGCTAACAAATGTATATTCTCTCTTTTAAGATAATTATTTTGAAAACTAACATTTATTTAAATGCATAAGTTCTTATGTTACATCATTTATTCCACAGATTTAATCAAAGACTTATTGTCTTACACTGTTAAGCCAAGACTTTCATCTAATAAGAAATAAATCAGGAGCAAATATAGTTGTTTTATTTAAAGTCACTGAAAGAATTTTAAAATTCATCAAACCATTGTTCAGTTTGACAACAGATATAAAAGCCTTCAGATGTGGCACACATTATTGGCCTTGGCCATTCACTTTAGAGTTGTTATTGTATTAGAATATAATACAAAACTAACTACAAATGTGTGTTATTTTAATAGCATAAAACTTTTAACTTGTTGAACTGTCCAATAACAATGGATTGTTATATGAAATATATGTTCATGTGCTAGTATACCATTTTGTCATTAAAAATAATTAACAAGAAGACTACTAATCATCTGGAGAAATATTCAGGACATATTAAATGAGAAGAAAAGGTACCAAATTATATACAATATGTTCCAAATTGTTTATATAATAATTTATTTATGAAACACAGGCTAGATGTTAGTATTTGAATATATTCATTCATTACTAGTTATTTGAATGTATTTATTTCATTAGACTCTCACAACTGTATGATATATTATCCCCATCCTATGGATGAAGAAACTGAGGTTTAGAACAGTTATGGAAATTACTCAAAAACACATAACTAACAAGTAGCAGAGCTAGAATGTGAACTCAGGAAGCCTAGTTTTAGAAGCTAGGCTTGTATGTCTACAATGATATATACCTACAGAACAATTTTGAAAAACTCACCAAAAGGATAACATATGTCCAAGTCATGAAATTACCATGTTTCCTATATTTTCCAAAATTTTCAGAATAAATATATACCAATAATAATTAGAAAGTATGATGCTTATTTGATAGGCTTTCAAATCCAGTAATCACTTAATAAGCTTTTAAATCTGATTTGGTAGGCAATCAAATCAGCCAGGGCTCTACTCAACAACTCCTGATAATATGAACTCTACAAAGTATTATTCACCTATACTGAAAGATAAGACTTTTCTAAAATCAACTCATGAAATGTAATAGCTAATGTATGGAACCTTCTATACAGTCTTCTTTAAGTTCAGTAGTCTTGTTACAGACATCATAAACTGAATTCATAGGAAGGAAGTAGAAGTCATGAAAATTCATCCATTGTTTCATGAAATCAAGAAGAAAGAAAAAAGGAAATCCTTAAAATATATTTTGAAACTAAATTACATTCAATGAACTAGCATGAGCCAGTAAAAGAACCAGGAGAACCTATAAATAACAATGTATAAAAGTATCTCCAAGCCATTTTCAAGTAAAAAACCAAGAAGAAGAAGAATGCAAAGAGAAAACATTTATGCTCATTTATATGCATGGCATTTATATTCAGTGTTGTTCAAACTTCCAAATATATAAATACATGCACACAAATGAATAAAAGTGGTCTGAAAATACCTTTACAAAAACCTTATAGCCAAAGGCTGTTACCATATTCTGGCTGAGGAGTAAACTTGTGTGGACAATCACAATAGAGGAGCTTTGAGTTTTTACTTTACATAAACCTGCATGTATGTATTTATTTAGAGACAGGGTCTCACTCTGTTGCCCAGGCTGGAGTGCAGTGGTATGCTCACAGCTCACCATAGCCTTGACCTTCCAGGCTCACGCAATACTCCCACCTTGCTACAACCAAGTGAGTTGTTAGGAAAGCACCACACTCTGAAATATGATTGTGAGTCCTTTATTGCCAGCAACCAAGAGTCAGCTCATGCTCAAAATCTCTCAGCCCCAAGGAAGAGGCTTGATTTCTTTTTATACCTTGCTTAAGAAAGGGGAAGGGGAACCTAGGTGAAGCGGAATTTTACCACAGCAGAACAAGCAAGTTAGGGGAGGAGGCTGCTAACTAGGAGGCAGGAGGCTCCCATGATTGTTGATTAACTAAGGAGGGTATATACAAGCAGTTCCCATGACTGCTGCTTACCAAGGGGGGGCATTCGGTACTTTCCATATAATCAATTAAGGGGGTATTCACAATAGTAAGTGTGCTTGCCAAGCAGGATATGGTTACAACGGTCATATGTTTCTATAGCTCTAAGTACAACATGAGCCAGCACAGGAACATGACCCAGATATGAACTCAAAGGAGAAATGGTGGGAGGGGTGAGGCGGAGGTTAAGATGGACTCTGTCTAACTCTCAGCAAAATGGAGTCTGTTTGGCTAACACAGGGTAGGTTAGCACAACCTCAGCTTCCTGAGTAGCTGGGACTGGAGGTGTGCCACCATGCCTGGCTAATTTTTTTATTGTTTCTAGAGATGGGGTTTTGTCATGTTTCCCAGGCTAATCTCAACCTCCTGGGCTCAAGTGATCAGCCTGCCTTGGCCTCCCAAAGTGCTGGAATTATAGATATGAGCCACCTCACCCAGTGCACATAAGACTGTTAATCCAAGATTTTAAAATAATGTATCAAATGTTTTCATGTTATACAATTTTTAAAGAAATATAACAAATAATTGCATATGGATTCGTATAACTGCCATTATTCACAGTCACTATACTTACTATGATTCATTTGGATTGTTGATATTGTTTTATATAACTTAATAATAACTCTTTTATATACTACAGCATGTGTTTGCTCAGTATAAGCTTAGAAAAAAAGGGAAAATTAATTTGCCTCCAAAAATTTAATGGGAACAAAGCTAAATGGATTTTTACTTTTGATTTTGAAAAGACAAAATGATTGTTCCATCTGTAAATAGTGTTGACTATTTGATTCTATCACAAAATGAATATATGCATAAAAAAGTGGGCAAAAAAGTAGACACAATTTATAATGCAAAATTTGTTTTATTCTCTGTGCAACAAAACAATTGAAGTATTCTGCATGTATAGTTAGAAATCTTGTAGCCCATTTATTGAGCCCATTTCATCCAGAGCAACATTATTCTACCACGCTTTTTCTTTTTTCCTTTTAAAGTATTTCTTCCTAAATAAAAATTGAAGGAAAACCCCCTTTTTTTCTCTCAAGCTCTGATTATACAATCAGCTATTATATTAAGATACATAAAAAACAAAAACACTAGCAAATCAGTTTAACCAGCAATATCAAAATATTCTCAACAGAATCGCTGTTTAGTTTAATCAAAGATTTTATTGCAAGAGAAGAAACTTCTCTAGGCCGGACGTGGTGGCTTGGGCCTGTAATCCTAGCACTTTGGGAGGCTGAGGTGGGTGGATCACGAGGTCACGAGTTCAAGACCAGCCTGGCCAAGATGGTGAAACCCCATCTCTACTAAAAAAAAAAAAAGAGAGAAAATACAAAAATTACCTGGGCATGTAGGGAGCCCCACACTTTGGGCACCAGAAATCAGGGAGCCAGCCCCCACATACCACCTGTGGGTACTCCGAGTTCAGTGGCGATAAAGGAATGAGAAAAGGACAGGTTAAGAATGCAAAAAGTGGGACCAGGGGGACATCACTTGTACTGGAGGCAGTGAAGGCCCCAAGCTCTGATTTCCCACAGTATTTATTGTTTACAATCACTTTGATCTATAGCGTAGAGGTGGAGTGATGGTGGGGAGAGAGTGATGTGATGATGGGGTGAATCAGTGAGCAGGAATTCATTCAGTTAGCCGGAACTGGTGTGTCATTCTAAAGATTGATAACATTGGTGGATTGGGAGTTTCACAAATCAAGACCTTGTGGTTATCTTTAGCCTATTATCTATGTGCAGCTCATGGAATTCGGGCCTCACAAGGAGCCTACAAATCCGGTTACGTCTTATTGCTACAAAGCAGTTTTACGTCCTTGAGCACAATGTTTATGGTAACAGAGCCGAGGTCACCTTGCACTGGCACATGAGGCATGGAGAAGTTTGCCTCCCCAGAGGCCTCCTGCAGTTTGCTGCTGTTTGTTGTTCCCAGTTTATATGTACTCATAACCAATTTATATAGGCACTCTAAGCCCTTTCACTTTTGCTGCTTCCCCCAACAGGGCATGGTGGCAGGTGCCTGTAGTCACAGCTACTCAGGTGGCTGAGGCAGGAGAATTGCTTGAACCTGAGAGGCAGAGGTTGCAGTGAGCTGAGATTACATCACTGCACTCTAGCCTGGGTGACAGAGCGAGACTCCATCTCAAAGAAAAACTAAATAAAGAAGAAACTTCTCCAGTCAGGTATCAATATAGACCAACATCTTTTAAGTATTAATTTCCTTAAAATATATTTCTACTAATACTTAACAATATTTACTTGCTGAACAGCAATTAACACATCTTAACTCCTTGTGCTTTTTAGAATTTAATGAAGCTAAAGAGATTATTTTAGCCAAGCGTTTTGGTTTTGCCAAAAATGATGTCAGTACACTGTTAACATTCAAGTCATCTATTTAAACACGTTATTTTTTTTCTTGAATGTTTATTTCCAATTATGTTCCATCTGTTAATTCATAATCTTTCAAATCTGATATCTTTCTTATGATCTGAGCTTTGACAGTGATTAATTCTATATATTTAAGCTAAGTGCTTTCTGGGTCTCAGACTTCATATCTGTTAAATGGTCTTTATAGTTTCTTCTTTCACTAAAATTGTATGAAAAGTTTTGTAATTATTTGGGCAATTTAGAAAATAATCACAGAGAAGAAAGTAATTATGTTCAGTTAAAATTCTTTAATGTACAATAAAACATTGTAATATCTTTTTTCCTTTGATTAATTGTTGTTACAGACTAAGGTTCAATGTATCTGTATAATATTCAAGAATAGTAGTTTGAGCTTTTCAAAAATAAAAAAGGATCATATAGAAAAAGAAAAAATATATATTTTAAGGAAATTAACAATTAAAAAGATGTTGGTCTACATTAATTACCTAACTAGAGAAGTTTCTTCTCCAATAAAATCTTTCAACAAATTAAACAATTATATTGAGATTATAGTGATATTGCTAGTTAAACTGATTTGCTAGGTGTTTTTGTTTTTTTGTATATGTAAGTGCAATAGCTGATTATTTTATTCAAGTCTTGAGAAAAAAAGTAAATATGGGTCAATTTCAGATTTAGTAAATAGTTTCCATTATATTTTCAATTCATAGTTTAATGCAAATCTTGCCTATAATATTTTAAATGGAAATGCTTATTTTTATACAGATATGATAATATATGATAGAACAATTCCAGGCTGAGGGTGATACTGAAATAAAAAGAATCTAAAAGTACAATGAAACAGTGCCTGGTTCAGTATTTGTGCTCAGCAAATACTTGAATTTATTTCAAATATTTCCAAATTTGATAATTATCTTAAGATCCAGATGGAAAATGAATTAATTACCTGGAAAGGGAATAGTGATACTACCAAAGTCATCATACAATGTGGAATTAACTATTCTTCATCATGCAATTCTGGACAGTATTTGCTATCACTTTAATGTATCTTACTAAACTATTAAATAATTCATTCAGAACATATTTATTGATGAATTATCATTTTATACACACTATTCTAAGCATTGGGGATACTGGAGCAAATGAGGCAGAACAAAACCCTTACCTTCATGGAACTTCCATTGCAGAGAAGGAAACAGACATAAACAAGAAAAAAGTAAATCATATAGTATGTTAGATAGTAATACATACTTAAAAGAAAATATGTATATTTCCAACCATCTCCTTGAACCATAGACAGCATTTCATAGTCATGGTTTTGTTTGCTTGGTAAACAAACCTATTCTAAACCTTTTCATCTTTGGAGGGATCTGAGTGGTCATTTTTTGACATTTTCTAGTTCATATATATTCCTATTACAGTATAATCAGAGGCTTACAGTATCCAGATTCACCAAAGTTTGGTAGGAGAATACCAGGATGCTTTTAAATCTCTAATATCAATCTGCTGTGCACTCATCTCCCACAATTATGCTGGTATGTTTCCATTCTCTCAAGAAGTCCTCAGTATATGCTCAGGAATGTAAAGATATGGTCGGCCTGGGAGTCCTACTGAGTTTGCCAATAAAATTCTGGCTGAAGAAGTCAAATTATACAATGGACTATTCCTATAAATTAAACTTTATGCTTCCCCCATTATCGGGGCCACCTACTGGGGCACAAAGACACGTGCAGACATGCATAATTGTTTAGTTCCAATAAACAGAAACTTCTACTACTATAAAGGATGAGTGTGATTACCCAAATGTATTCTTCGCGGGGGTCCTATAAAAACAAACCTCAGGGCAAAAGAAAAGCTGAACAGTATGTGCTTAAAAATCAGCAATCAAAAAACTTCAAATGCCAGTAGATGTAATATATTATTGACTAACCCCTGATTACACTGAGAAATGTGGGACTATTGGCAACCCATGAGTTCATTTATCTAATGAGTGAAACATACATTTTTCTCTGACTCCTAGGGACCAGAAAGAATGCTGGACACTGAGTCAATAAGACACTGGCTTTTTCTTCAAGGAATTCACAGAATACTGACACTGAGACAGACAGTGTCCCAGTGTCCTATCCTAGGCATGATGGTAAGAAATGAATGGGGATGTATACGACCTAGAGAAGATGTATCTAAACTAATTTTGAAGGTGGTTGAGTAGGGAAAGGGGATCACATTAAGAAAAGAAGTTCTGGAAATAACTTATGCCTGAGCTGGGTTATCAAGAAGACAGAAGGAAGAAATTCAAGGACATAGAAATGAAAAACCCTGTGGTATGCACCAGAACTACAAGCAGTTCAGTGTTGAACAGGAATAAATTTCATGTGAAGAATGATGAAAAATAAGCCTGAGAAGATCAAAGAGCCAAATTCTGGAAGCTTGGACTTCACTCCAGAGGCAACACCTGAGGCATCGATGTGTGTGCAGAAGAGGGTGGTACTCGTTCAGATTTGTGGACAGTGGCAAGCACAGAATTGGAGGCTATTAGTTTAATCCAGGAAGAACATAATAAAAGCCTAACTAGGTAGTAAAGGTTGGGATTAAGCAGGAACATTGCCAAGACTTGGCAACTGATTAATACGAGAGTAAAAAAAAAAAGGAGAAGTCAAATGCAACTGCCAGATTTTCACCTTCTATATAATGGGTAAAGAACTTCTAGGGCATCCTAGGTTAAGGGGTTTGTTTTCAGATACAATTGTATGCCCTCCACATGGAAAGGACCTGCAGGCAGCTGTAAACACAGGCTTTTGCGTTTCATGTCATCCTCTTAAAGGTGATCCAGTTTTCATTTTAAAAAAATTATTAATTTAACTAAATTTTAATGATTTGGATATAAATGTTCAGGATAAAATGTAAGCAACACAACAGAATATACTATGCTCCCCTTCAAGATGGTTCTGTAAACGTTTATTACAAATAAACGTTTTCTTGCTCACTGTGTGGAGTAAAGGAAGGTTGACACAGATAGTTAATAGAGTTTATAATTCGATTAATAATAATAATAGTTTACAATTAAAAGGAAGAAAGGAAAGAGTTTATATCATATATTAATTTATTCTCATGACAATTCATTATACATCTGTTACTTTCAATTTATGAATGGGAAAAATACATTTTATAAAGGTTAAATAAATGGTCCAAGACAACACCAAAAGTAACTTGTACAGTCAGATTTCTTAAATAAATAAATAATAACTATCATTGATAAAAGGTCTAACTTACATCTAACCATCATATTTTTATATGCCCCTTAATTTAATCTCTTGGGGTAGGTAGCCCTGTTTTGATTTTTTGATTTTTATTTTTTGCCAAACTGTCTTTCAAAGTGACTGTACTATTTTGCATTCCCACCAGGAGTAAATGAGAGTTTCTGTTGCTCCACATTCTTACTGCTATGATTTTTATTATGTATTATAGCAGAGATTTGACTACCATTGAAAGAAGTGTTTCAGAAATCTATAAATATGCCATTGAAATCTTATATTTATGTTTTCAAACTGATTTTAAAAACCATTACAAAATAGAGTTTGGCAGTTTCTTATAAAACTAAATATACTCTTACCATACAATCCAGCAATCTCATTTTTTGGTATTTTCCCCAAGGAGTTGAAAACATATCCACACAAAATCTGCACACAGATGTTTATAGCAGCTTTAATCCTAGTTGTTAAAACTTGGAAGCGACCACGATGTCCTTTAGTAGATGAATCGATAACTGGAGTACATCCAGACAATAAAATATTATTCACCACTAAAAACAAATGAGTTGGCTGGGCATGGTGGCTCATACCTGTAATCCAGGCACTTTGGGAAGCCAAGGTGGGCAGACCACCTGAGGTCAGGAGTTCAAGAGTAGCCTGGCCAACATGGTGAAACCCCATCTCTACTAAAAATACAAAAATTAGCTGGACATGGTAAAGCACACCTGTAATCCCAGCTACTAGGGAGGCTGAGGCAGGAGAATCTTTTAAACGTGAGAGGCAGAGGTTGCAGTAACTGACAGAGTAAGACCCCATCTCAAAAAATATACAAATTAAAATTTTAAAAAATGAGTTATCAAGCCATGAAAAAACATGAAGGAAACATAAATGCATGTTACTGAGTGAAAGAAGACAATCTGAAAAGCCTAAATATCTGTAATACCAACTATATAACATTCCAGGAAAGGCAAAGCTACACAAACAGTGAAAAGATCAGTGATTGACAGGGATTAGAGGCAAGGAAGGAGTAAACAGGCAGAGCACCAAGGATTTTGAAGGCAGTGAGAACACTCCACATGATAGTATCATGGTGAACACATACCATTATACATTTATTCAAACCCATAAAATGTACAGTAACAGGAGTCAACCCTAATGTAAACTGTGGACTTTAGATTATGAAGTATCAATGTAGATTCAACAATTGCAATAAATGTAAAACTGTGGTGGGGGCTGTTGATAATGGTGGAGGCTATGCATGTGTGGGATCAAAGGATATATGGGAAATCTCTGTACCTTCCTCTCAACTTGCCTGTGAACCTAAAACTGTTCTAAAAAGCAAATCTATTTAAAAAATTATTACAACAACATACACACATCAATCCTAAATTATAGTACATTAGAGAAAATCAGTATGTTAATGCTTGTTGCAGGGTTAAAAGGTTTTATGAGAAACCTCTAAATATACCACCTCTTCTCATACCTGCTTGAAAAGTACACTACAATTGCACGGTGTTTTAAAAAAGTTATATTCAGCTAATCTGTACGAGTGTCAATTTTCTCCATATTGTGAAGCTAACACAAATAAATAAAAATTTAGGTGCTGAATTAAATGTTTGCAGTTACCAAAGAAGCTTCAATTAGGATATTTAAACGCACTTTATGAAGCAAATTTTAGGAAATGTATTTTACCAAAGCATGATTTTTTCCTCTTTTGTAAATTGGGATTTTAGATACAGCTTTACTTGATAAGAAGAAGTCCTGCTTCAAATGAACAGCAATGAGTTGTTAAACCACTGCAATATAAAATATTTTTCTTTTTTTTTTTTTTTGAGACAGTCTCTCTCTGTCACTCAGGCTGGAGTGCCATAGCACGATCTTGGTTCACTGCAGCCTCCACCTCCTGGGTTCAAGCAATTCTCCCACCTCAGCCTCCAGAGTACCTGAGATTACAGGGGCCTGCCACAACGCCTGACTATTTTTTGCATTTTTAGTAGAGAAGGGGTTTCACCATGTTGGCCAGGCTGGTCTCGAACTCTTGACCTCAGGTGATCCACCTGCCACAGCCTCCCAAAGTGCTGGGATTACAGGCGTGAGCCACCATGCCCAACCTAAAATATTTTTCTTTAAAAAATGTTTCTATTCGGTTAATCAGTTCCATAACAAGATTTATAATCCATTCCTGCACAATCAGGAATGCTTCTAGAGGCAGACTGTATTTTGAAAGCTAAGGAGACCTTCTAATGCCTAAAGATCACTTTATTCACTGTTTTATTCTTTTAATAAATTTGTTTTTAAAGATGCTAGTCTCAATATAAATCATATAAAATATGAACCTTTTAATTCTAGTTGATTCAATTTTGTGATTCACATTTCCCTATAGACATATGTTTAATAACTTTTCTATTTTCTGTAATGCATAACACTTGGAAAGATTTAAGAATTCAATAGTTGTTGACTATTTGCATGGCAGATTACCAAAGGAAGTACTGCTATGTGAAAACAAACATTTTTCCCTGACATTTGAGGTTCTTAGTTGCCGGACATTTTTTAATCAAACCAGACACTAGAACGCTATAGTCACTTTACCCTTAATTGTCTCAGATACAGATTTGGGTATTCAAGATTTAAGGAAACAAAAACCCCAGCTTTCTGCTTTTAGGGGTAAGAATATTCAGTTGAGCTGGCTAGCATACCAAGAACTCTGCTCACCTGATACAGGTTGTATGCCACAGGCAGTTATAGCAGATGGTGATGGTGGCCTCATAAGCATTTGATTTGAAAACCATCATGATTTTAGAATTGCCTTCAGAACATTTAATGTCATGTGGTTGAAGTTTTTATGCAATATCTCTTATGATTCCAGCCAAACCCTAACCTTCCCAGAGGCAGGGATCATCCTTTACAAACCTCAAATGACAAAAAGTATCTTGCATGTGGTGAGTAAGCATTGGACAACACTTGTTTATATGATTTATCTAAACCTGTTCACTTAACAAAGAGATCTTCCTAAGCTAGAAGTCTTGAGTATGGCCTAAAAGTCAGCTATCTTTGGGCAGTCTGGCATCGATTCGAGCTAGTTATAGCTCTAACAAAATGTGAGCTTGCTTCTGTGACTTTTTCAAAAATCTGTTGTGGCCTTGCTAGGTAATACCTAAGTCACTTCAAAATCACAGTCCGATTGACAGGCAGTCTTTTCTGAAACTCACATTCTATTTCCTCTTTTGGTTCTCTTCATGCTGCCCTGGTAAAGTGTCTGTCACTTCCTCTTAAAAAGCAGTGAGAGAGAGGAGTGTGTGGACTTCATGTCAGGAGCAGTTGTCTTCTCTTCAACTCTTAACCCTGCTCTCCAGGGTAGAGGAAGTAAAGAATTTAATTAGTCGGGGTTGAACCAGACTATGTGAACATAAAATTTTGGAGAGAAAAGGAATGAGCCATCCTGGTGACACCACCAAAATAATCATCTGTTTCTTGGTCTGTGAACTGTGGTTAGCACTAGACTTTCAGGAATCTGGGAGGCTTCACCTGTGGTACCTTGTTCCCCTTCCTTCAGGAAAGATGCACCACAAGTGGTATGGGCAAATAGAGATGCCTCCTATCTTCCTCAGGCTCCTGAGGAAAGAGACTCTAGGATGCTGAGATGTGTCTGCAGGAGGTTTAATGGCATATGTTCTCAGAAAGTACTATGAGGGAGCAAGGAAATCAAGACCAAACAGAGGCAGAAGCCAAAGTGAGACACAGTTGCAATGGTGGTCTTTGCCAACCACTCAGAAAGCTCTAAAGCTGGGAAGCCCTTCAGGAGTATTTGTTATTGAAGTAAAGGGGCCAGATATTTGTACCACCCAATAGCAACCAGTCATTGAATATGAGCTGTCCCTGGAAAGGGAGCACCCATCAGTAGAGGGCAATTCCCAGAAAGGAATGTAGTCTTCAGTTGTCAGCAGCCAACACTGCCAATCTCTTAGGAATGAGTGCTCAGTTATTTAAGGGCGACCTGAGTGGCATTATTTGGTGTCACTATCCCTATTCACCTGGCTAATTGGTACCATCAGCAGAAATGATCAGGATTAATTGTGACCCTAGGACTAAGTATCATTACATTTCATCCTCTACTGAGCAAAGCTCTGACCATGTGCCAAGCACTCTTCTACATAAATTATCTCATTTGATCTTCTTAACACCATAAGGTCTTACTTATCTCTCAATGTGCATGTAAAGAAATTGGGGCTTAGAGATATTAAGTAACTTCCCCAAGTTCATACTACCCATTAGGGCACTAATAGAGATTGAAAGTCAGATCTTTCTGAATCACAAGTGTTCTGTACCAATTCATAGCATTCAAAACTACATTTTGTTGTTGTTGATGCTGTATTTTGATCCATGACCATGCCACAGATACTTGGGTGTGAGAGAAGGAAGCAAAATATATTTACATACAGAAGGAGGAGTGCAAAGCCTAGAGAACTTAGATTTCTGAAAAGTTACTAAACTATATCAAACCACGTACCCAAGCATACACCTTTGAGGCCAATAAGAGAGAGAGAGGACTCCTTGCCAGCCAGATGAGCTGAATCAACATCATAATCTGGAAGTCTCATGAAATAGCGGACCTAGAAATGATGAACCGAGGCAACAGTGCCAACCATGGGATCACCTTAAAAAAACAGCATTTATAAGACTCTTTTCCTCAAACTTCCTCCCTGTAACTTCTCTCCCACAAAGAAGAATCCAAAAGCTTACAACAAAACTAGATATGTCCTGAAGGTCGGGAACTTGATTTGAATGGTGTTCTAACTGTGTCACACGTCAGCTTCAGGTTGCTTTGTTCATGCATCCTACTGTCTTTGCACTTATTTCCTTTTGTGTCTCCTGACTTCTTCCCAGAATAGCTATTATGTAAAGTTCAAGAGCATATCATAGCAGATATTTCTCATCTCAACTACACAAAGGCATCATGTAATTATGGAATATATTGAAAGGACTTTGAAGGAAAAGCAAGTTAGCCATCTAATAAGACAAATTTTAAACAGAAATAATCAAAAGAGACTACTTTCAAAATGTTTTGCAGCTGGTTCACAGGACCATTTTCCTATGACAATCATGATTTCATGGTCCAGCATGAGTTCCAGAATATTATATGTACAATGGCAGTCTCAGTACCTGATAATTAATAACAGCTTGTTCCTGGACATCTAGCTTCAAAACAAAGCAGAAATAACTGGATCTTCCTCTCTTATTTCTCTTCTCCCCCACTAAGACAGGTAGCTGCATTGTAAAGAAGAGAAATTATGAAATTGGTCAAAATTTTTCAAATCGTGGGAGGCACATGTGAGCAGTCAAGAAATTATCTCTTATTTTCTATATGAGTTAATTTAATCAATGTAGTGGAATATTGATGAGGCTCCCATATAGAGCCTAAAATATAGTAGGCACTCAATACATATTTGTTAAATTGATAAATGCCCATCACCTACTTTATTAAGCCTTCCCATTTATTCTTATGGAATTAACCTATTCCTCCTCTGTGCTCTGAGAGCACTTTTACACTTTTTATAACATTCTAACATACTGACTTTTACCATATTTAGTGAAAGTCTGTGTCTCTTTCTCATGCCTTAAGGGCATGAACCAGGCCTCATTCAATCTGTATCCCACATGTTGTCTAGCATACAGCAGGTCTCAATATCAATGTTTTGCAGATAAATTTGATGATCTGATATTTTAGGACCAATGAGAATGACCTGTGAAATTTATTAATCACAGCAGACAGAAATTGGCAGGTGTTCCAAAACATTGTTGCTGGGAGACAGTGGCAATACCTTATACTTTGACAAGGAAGGTGAATTCAATTCTGTTAAGTGCCCATGGCAATGATGCAGCATACTGCAATGTACTCTGTCTCATTTTGGCATTGCTGCCCTTTCCTGCCATCTGCAAGCAGCACGACACTCTCAGGCTGAAATCCATAGTTGCCATGCTGACAATGTGCTTGAGTCGAAAGGAAAGAAGGCAACTACCATTCAAGCTAAACCCAGGTCCATGACTGGCAGAAAAACTGCTGAGTAGCCAAAGTTCTTAGTCCTGACCTGTGATGCTGGGACTTTGCTTCTCCAGGTTAATTTAGGAATAGTTGAATGGTCATTTATTTAATGCCTCTGAATAATCATTCCCATTTCTTCATCCATGCCTTTGCTCATGAGAAACAGTAAAATGTGGTGGTTAGAAGGTGAGCTCTGGAGCCAGGTGGCCTTGATTTGAATACTGGATCCAATGTTTTTAGGTTGTGTCCCTTAGGCAAGTTATTTAACATATCCAGGATTTCATTTCCTCTGCAACAAAGTAGAAGTAATAATAGTATTTAGGTCACAAAGTTGATGTGAATGTTAAATACATGGATGCGTGGAAAGCATCTGGAATAGTGTAAGATGCAGTCTAATTACCTAATCAATGCCAGCCACACTGAGGACACTGTGTATGGCATCATGAAGAGTTGGAATTTCCTCTGAGTGCATCTGTAAGGTAATAGGGAAGTTTAAGCAGGATAATGGTATGACCTGATTTATTTCTTAAATATCACTCGGACTGCTCTGAGGAGTTGTATTGTAGCGAAATGAGTGGCAATAAGGAGAGGCATTAGGAGGCCACCACAGTAGACCTTGAAAGGAGTGATGATGGCTTAGGGCACGTGATGGCTTACCCTAGACAGAGTGAGCAGGATGAGCTTTATTTTGGGATGGAAAAATGAGATGTGCTGATGGACTGCATGTGGGAGGTGAGGGAATGGAAGAAATCCATGATGATTTTACGTTTCTAGCTTTGTTTGTGGAAGCTTAATGATCTCATTTACTGAAATAGAGAAGATTATAGGAGGAACATATTTTGGAAGGGAAATCAAACTTTCCTTGAGGAATTTTAAGCTTCGGATGTCTATGAGATGTCCAAATAGAATTTTGAATAAGCCTGGATTTTAAACCTGGACATCATATGAAATATCTATATGGAGACATAAAATTTCACCAGCGTTTAGATCTTTAAAGCCACAGGCAGTAGCGATGTCTGCTGTGGCACTGAGATCAACACAACCAGAGAAAAGAGGGCAGAGTCCTAAATGACTCTGAAATTTTCAGATCAGAGAGAAATCTATCAAGTGAAGGTGACTGAGAAGAGCAACCAGGGAAATAGGAGGAAAGCTGGAGAGTGTGGTGTCACTGAAACAGAAAAGAATGTATCAAGAAGAATAATGTCATCCGATATGTCAAAGACTGCTGGGTGGTCTAATACAATGAGGACAGAAAACTGGATATTAGATTTGGTGACATGGAGGCTATGTGAGTGCATTTGGTGAATATTAGAAAGAAAGGGCTACATGGAAACGAGTTAAAAAGTCAGTGGTGGTGAAGAAATGGAGGCTTTGTGGAGAGGTTGGATACTGAAATGGAGAGCGAAAGACTGGGGAACAAAGATACAGACTCCACTTTCTAAGCTTTCAGCCCCAACCACTTTCACACCTCGCCCGCCTCTGGGCAAGGGGAGAAAAAAGCCGTGGGCTCCCTCTCGTGGTGCTTGTGGGAAAGTTCAAAGCACATAAACCTAAAGCAGCAGGCAGGTCCCCATCACACACCACGCCAGCCTTCATCTAACCAATACAAGCCAAGCCACCCACCATCCTTTGCCCTTGCTTCACTTCAGACTGAGCAGAAGCCCTTCTCTGTGGAGAATCCTTTTGCTGTTTATTGTATAAACAATACACTTTCTTTCATCTCTTATTAATGCCTATGTGTCATTCATACTAACATCTGTATAATGTCCTAGCAGGGGCTGCCCAGTATACAGCAGGGGCCACTAAGCACCCAAATGAAACACAGACAGAGGCAGGATTTGGGGTCAAGGGACAACTGGGCATTGTTATAATGGAGATGGGAAGACAGAAAACATGTCTTTATGCTGACATGAGCATAAGCACGTCTTTATGCTGATTGGAAAACATCCAAAAGAGGATGAGAGATTGATGAAGCAGGAGAAAGATGGTGTAACTGCAGGAGCAAAGTACTTGCGCAGTAGAGAGGAGGTGGGGTCCAGAAGACAAGGGCGGAGACTGGCCATCCATAGGAAGAGAGACACTCCCTCCACTGTAACAGAAGAGCAAAGAAGAAGCGTTTTCCACTCAAATATTCCATCCTTGGGCCACATCATCTACGTGATGTGCAAGACAGGGAGTAATTGAGTCAATGAGAAGTTAGAGAGAAAATGCATACAAATCTGAGAGTGCAACCTGTCTATGGGCCAACAGATTGCAAACCCTGGGGCTGCATATAATACTTCAAAATTGGTGGCATTCCCCTTTTGGTCCCTCTGAATTACTCCTGTCATTCATTTCCTATAGAAACATGAGACTGGTCAGAAGACGAAGATTATACACCAGAATGGTAAATAGCAGCTTTGTAATGGTTTTCCAGATTCCCACTGCAACCTCCCAAGCTTCACTTTTAACTTCATCCTAGGAAGGATTTCTTACTAAGAGATTGTGGGAATTTCAGTGATAGCCACAAATAATAATTTCCATTTTCACTTCTGTTTCATTTTTAAGTTTTTTTCCAACCATTTTATCCACTGTCTAGATATGTAAAGGTAAACTGTTATTTATTGACTCCTTATGTGTGTTTTCCTTGAGATTCATGAACTGCATTTTCAAACTAGGAAAGCAATTCATAATTCCTTTGGGAACCAGCATGCTGAATAGAAATGAGTGTATTTCCACAGAAATTGACTCATTACTCTGCCAGTATTGCATAGAGCCTATAGAGCCTTATGAATAATTGTTATAAAACAAACGGGTCTTATAGGAAAAAAAACTTTGCACTTATATTATACTTTTGCATGGAAAACAATTTATCCTCTTACATTTAATTTGCCTTGGTGATGTTTGCTATTTTCCTTGTGTTCAAAAGACCAGCACAGTCTGAAATCTTGAAATGAAAAAAGAAATTTTAAATATATATTAGTATAAAATATATTAACAATATAAAATCAATAGTCACTACAGTTTGAAAATGTTTTTGATCTTTTTACTCTAAAATGTAATCTAAATAATAACAAAATAAATATTTGACTGAAGAAAAGAAAACAGTGATTTTCATGTCTGCTATGTGGTAGGAGCTAGGTTTGATGTGTTATATGTGCATCACCTTCTTTGAAGTGAGTATTATCTGCACAGATGAGAACACTAAATTTCAAAGAGTTTAAATAATTTGTCCAAAGTGAAAAAAAATCTAGAAAATAGTGAAGCCACAATGTAAATATAGGCCTCATTTTTAAATTTGTTTTATTGCTTCTTCCCAAAATAGAGGTTAAAGGAAAGGTGAAAGATTTCTATTAAACTCAAAAACTCATAACATCAAGTAATTTTAGACATCTGACATTTGATGATTGACAATGACAGAGTTTTATTCTTTTAAATCACTGGAATTGGATGTGGCTAATATTCATGTAGAAGTCATGAATCTTTAACTGTGATTATTAATCAACATTTCCTTCCTTTAATTATAGCCTTTATGTTTGCATGGTCAGAAAATAGGAGAAAAAATAAAGGAGGGAAGGTGAAGGGTGATAGGAATCCCTCAGTATAACTCTCTATGATTACACAGTGTTACCTATACCCTGAGTCAGCACACCAGTGTTGAACAGTACAGAGATTAGAGCCCCGTAGGAAGTCAATTTTTAAAGTCTCTAGAAAGGGCAGTTTGGTGAATTGACACAATATCTTTAAATTGCAAACAAAATAAAGCACTCTCACACTATTATTCTAAAAGGAAACATTCACATCTGTGCTTATGCTGATTGATACACAACAAAATAGTAAGGCAGTCATCCTTTCCCCTGTCTATTTTTAAATGACCATACAGCATTGCTTCTTTAGTTGATTTCAGAATTTAGATAAGACATAGAAGTTGTCTTATGTTACACTAAGAAATAAGACAAACATCTCAATGGCTTAACACAGCAAGAGCTGTTCTTCATGCTGCATGTTCATTGCACATTGGCAGTGGGGGCTGACGGAGCAGCCATCAAGCCAGAGCTTTGTGGCTCAGACTGACAGAGTGACACAGCATGAAGAATCAGAGATGAGCTCTTGAGACTTTTATCCAGAACTCACTACTTTTTTTTCTTATTTCTTTATTTATATTGATAAGATACAAGTGAAATTTTGTTGCATCCATAGATTGCATGATGGTGAAGTTAGGGCTTTTGGTGCATCTGTCACCCAAATAACGTACATTGTACCTATTTACTAATTTCTCATCATACACTCCCCTCCTACCCTCTCATCCTTCCACACTCTCCACAGTCCATCATTCCACATGCTACGTTCATGTACACATTATTCAGTTCCCACTTATAAATGAGACCACATGGTATTTGTCTTTGTGTCTGACTTGTTTCACTTAGGACAATGGCCTCCAGTTCCATTCATGTTGCTGAAATAGACATGATTTCATTCCTATTTATAAATAGTCTTCTATTGTGTCATAAATAATGATAGACATTTTTCTTTATCCAATCAGTCATTGACAGACACAGGTTGATTCCCCATCTTTGCTATTGTGAATAGGGCTGCTGTAAGCATGCAGCTGGTGGTATGTTTTTGCTATAATGATTTCTTTTCCTTTAGATACATGCCCATTAGTGGGATTGCTGGATCACATGGTAATTCTCTTTTAATTATTTGAGAAATCTCCATACTATTTTCCATAGAGATTGTACTAACCAACATTCTCTCACCAACAGTATATAAGGGTTCCCTTTCCTCCATATCCTTACCAACATCTGTTATTTTTTGTCTTTTTAGTAATAGCAATTCTGACTGGCATAAAATGATCTCTCATTGTGGTTTTAATTTGAATTTCTCTGATGATTAATGATGAGTATTTTTTCATATGCTTATTGGCCATTTGTATGTCTTCTTTTGAAAAAAAAGTCTATTCATGTCCTTTGCCTACTTTTTAAAAACAACTTTATGAGATACAATTCACATACCATACAATTCACCCATTTAAAGTATACAATTTAACGGCTTTAAAAATATTCAGAATTGTGTACCCATCACCACAGGCAATTTTAGGACATTTTTATTACCCTCCCTTTGAATTCTTAATTGTCCCTCCCTAATTCCCCCATCCTCTTATCCTTAGGAAACCAATAATCTATTCTTTGTCTCTATAGATCTGCCTATTCCAAACATTTCATATAAATGGAACCATACAACGTGGTCCTTTGTGACTTGCTTCTTTCACTTAGCGTAATGTTTTATTTATTTTTAAAATTTTTATGTATTTAGGGGATATAAGGGCAGGTTTCTTGCATGTAAATATATATAGTGGTAAAGTCTATTTTGCCCACTTTTTAATGGGATTATTTATATTTTTTGTTGAGTATTTTAAGTTCCTATTTCATTGTTCAAAATAAATCATGTGATCACAGCAAACTTTGAAGGAGCATGGAAGTGCAGTGTTGAAATGTCGGCAAGGAGAAAACCTGAAATACTTGGTAGAGAGCACTGGTAGCCTCACCGTAATTCTTTCTTATGCCTAAACCTTTCTGTTACTGGGGAGAACCACAATAAAAGACTGAATATCAGAAGTTAAGAATCCAATCAGCAAACGAAGAAATTTTTTCAAAAGTCTAGCTAGAATGTGTAAGTTAGGTCATAAATTAAGAACAAGATGTGTTTATCAAGGAAAGAGAGAACATTCTACTTGAGAATGGATCACTGAAAACCTGAAAGGAATTTTTTCTTAGAAGCAAGATTACACATGGCGTTTGTGTTCCTGTATTGATCTACAAGGGTTTGTTTAAACTATACATAAAAGAAAATTAGAACTACAGAGAGTGTTGGCATTAAGACTGGGGATCTAGCGGAAAACATGACAGTTAAATTAAAATATAAAAAGAGGTAGAAATGAGAAAGCTTTTCTTATTGCCTTTGAGTCACAGGTTTGATCCTAAAACATTTTTAAAAGATAAAGTTGACTCTGGTACCTTAACTCTGTACCACTAGATACCATTGTCCTTACACAGTCATAAACAACACAGAACCCTCTACTGAGAACTGCTGGAATCTCTAATGTTGTGCCAAGATCCAAAATTATTTCCTCCTTTATTCAGTACCAGTTTCCTTCATTTTAATGCATTGATCTTAGCTAATCATTAAGTGAAAAAGTATGGTTCAGTGGAAAGAGGATATAGATAAGCATCAGGGAATATGGATTCTAATCTCAGCTCCAAAATAGACTTCCCAGGTTATAATTTTGTGATATATTTTATAAGATTTAGTTTATTAATCTATAATGCAGAAAGGAAAATATAGATCAAACAACTGGCATGGAATCAAATGAGATAACAGGAAAGTCTTCTTTGAGAATTCTAAAAGTAGTATAGAATTATAAAGTGTGAGATGATGATGATGATATAGAAAGTAATGAGATTAAGATCATGTATAATACTTGAAAAACTGATTCTTCTACACCCAAACATAGATACTTGAATCTTCCAAAGAAAGCTTATTATCCCAATCGTGTTAGTTTTTTGAAAGCAGAGATGGTTTCTTTCATTTCTGTCAGTTTTGGTACTTAGCATATACTCAATAAATGTTGCATTGTTCCAAAGAATAAAGAAAAAGATAATGTGGGCTAAAGCATAGAACATAGCCTATGAAACAGAAAGAAGAAAACTATTCTGAAAAGAACAAAAGGAAGGAGCATCCAGGAACTGAGTGAAGATCAGGTTTCACAAGGTTGAGGGTGGTTTCATGTCCATAGTGCCCTTGAAAGACAGGAATAGGAAGATAGCCTTTGTAGACAGGCAGCAGCAGACAAATGGTCCAATATCAAGCAATAGCAATTATATACAAGCCACAGAAAGTGATATTCCAAAGTAATGAACATATCAGGAGAGTGACTTTTCCACCATATTTTTAGGTATTCTTTAGTAAACAATTAACAAGTTTCTAAATGGCTAAGTTTTCAATATCCCTGTATGAGGGGATCTTCCCTTTCATCTTCCCTTTTTTTTTTTCCTGGCAATAATTATATTAATTATATTATAGTATATATAAATATACATATATTTTATAGACCAGACTGAATGAAGACATAGTAATTCAAAGTCAAGCAATGTATCTTCCTACTTGGTTTTCTTACTTCCCTGACCTCATTCTCAGGGAGATACTTAGAAGTTAAATGTTGAGCCCATCATTCTTTATTACTCAGCTGGACCAGTCCAAAATTTACCTTCAGAAGTGATTTTTGCTGGATAAAGGGATGATTGGAAATGAATGATATGAGACTGCACCATACTTTTTCCGAATTCTGCTTTCTAAGTATTTGCAGAATAGAAACTCATTACAGAAATGATGTTAATATATAATATATATTACATATATTATTAATATATGTATTAACTCGCTACACACATTCGCTATATAGCTTAAAACCCAAGTAGTTATTGTAACTTGTTCTGAGATGCTTTATATAAAAGTAAATTACAACATATGCACAGAATAAATTACTGAGAGCTTTGAATGAAGTATTGGATGGATAGCAAAAAAATGTATAAAGAAGTGATAGTGCAGCTTTTGTCAGTCAAAGACAGGATTAATTACCAGCAATGTGGACATCCTAATGAGACAGGTTGATTAATACGACAGAGACATGGAGTCTTCCTAGTTCTTCACTTGCCTTGTCCTCTGCAGAAAAATCAAACCTTTTCTTCCAGAATTCCACTTAATCAGGCACACTGAAAGCACAGAACCCCAATGACCCCCAGAGAAAGCTTTTCATTTCATGACAGAATTGATTAAAAGACACTTTGCACCTAGCTTTAAGTTGAGGGGAAAAGAGTAAGATTAGAGAGGGGCTATTTCTCTCAATAAATTTTTTTAAGTATCACATTTGTCATAGATTTATATGTAATATAAATTATATATTAATATACGTAATATAATTATACATTATATTATATGTTATATGTATATATAAACATTATTTGTATAATGAGCTTCTGCAGATACTTAGAAATCAGAATTTGGAAAAAATAATGTGGTGTGATCTCATATCATTCATTTCCAATCATCACTTTATCCAGCAAAAATCATTTTTGAAGGTAAGTTTTGGGTCAGTCCAGCTCAGTAATAAAGAATGATGAGCTCAACATTTAACTTCTAATTATCTCCCTGAGAAATGAGGTCAGGGAAGTAAGAAAGCCAAGTAGGAAGATACATTGCTTGACTTTGAATTACTATGTCTTCAACTAGCCTAATCAACTGACAATGAATTCAAGAAAGATGGTGGCTAAAATGCAACTGGAAAAAAAGCCCAAACTGTTTACCTTTATGTCATAGAGGCTGATCAAAAGCTACATACTGGTCTTTACTCCTCTCTGCCCCTTCTCTCTAGCTCCAGTCCCAGCCAAAATGAATCTCTAGAGATCTTATCTGGTCTGAGTACTCTATGATTTAGAAAATTCACAGTATAGCAGATAACTGTTTTCTAAAAGTTTTACAACAGCAATATTTTTATATCACACTCTCTTCCAGAACTTTGCCGCTCCTCATTAAGACTCAGATTGCCTTCCGTCCCCTTGAACCAAGAGAATGTGGTAAACATGATACCATGCAGCTTGCAAGGTTAACTTGTAAAATATAACATGGCTTGTGTTTCACACTGTCACTCAGAATGCTTGCCCTTTCAACCCATTTGCCATGCTGTGGGGAAGCCAAATGAGCTCACACAGGTCCATAAGGGGAAGAACAAGGGGATCTGACCAACAGCCACATGAGTGAGCTTGGAGCAGATGGATACTCCAGCCTCAGTCAAGCCTTCAAATGACCACCGACTCACTTGACATCTTGACTGCAACCTCATGAGAGAGTCTGCATCAGCACTACTCAACAAGTTTTATTATTTTAAGCCACTAACTATTGGAGTAATTTGTTACACAGCAATAGACAACTAATGCATCTTCCCATTAGGGTTCTACGACTGGAGACAATGACTTTTTAACCATACACATGACATATATTAAAACATGGCAAGGTACAAACTTTCAGTTATAAGATGCCATAAGTTCTGGAGACCTAATGTACAGCATGGTAACTACAGTTAGTAATGATGTATTGTCTATTTGAAATTTGCCAACAGAGTAGACCTCAAGTGTTCTCAACACTCTCCAAAACAGTAACTGTGTGAGGTGATGAATATGTTAATTAGCTTGATTCTGGTTTTCATCTCACAATGTATATGTATATCAAAACATCACATTGGACATATTAAATATATACAATTTTTATTTGTCAATCATACCTCAATAAAGGTAGGGAAAAGAAAAACATGGCAAGGCAACTACTCAGTGATAGAATAAAGGAAGAACAGATGCAGTGGCTCAGGCCTATAATCCCAACATTTTGGGAGGCCAAGACAGGACGATTTCTTGAGTCCAGGAGTTCAAGACCAGCCTGGGCAACACAGCAAGACTTCGTGTCTACAAAAATTTTTAAAAATTAGCTGTGCACAGTAGCATGCCCCTGTCCTTTCAGCTATTAAGGAGGCTGAGGCAGGAGGATTGCTTGATCCCAGGAGTTGAGGTTTAAGTGTGCTGTGATCACATCACCCAGCGCACTCCAACTTGGCTGACAGAGCAAGACCTTGTCTTTAAAAAAAAAAAAAAAAAAAGAAAAGAAAGAAAAGAAAAAGAAAGGGTGGTGAAGGAGAAACAAATAGCAACTAGAGAAAAGAAAGGAACTTTGGTTTTCACGGCATGTTTTAAGACAGTTACAAAATTACAACTGGTGTAATTATAAAAAAGCAATTTTTGAAATTACACCAGTTGTCTGTTCCTGCTGAAAGCACCGGAAGTGATACCCATGTCCAACGATCCTGATTCATAAGACTCCCCAGCAGAAGCCAATATAGAAAGGAAACCAGAAAACACTCTGCCTCTTCAATTACCACAAGTGAAACAAAGCATATTGAAAAATCAGAATTTTGGCAGCATGAACAAGTCACTTTTTGTACTCATGACAGTTCTATTTTGTTCTGTTAAGGGACTTGTGTGAAAACCCTATAACATGAATGCCAGCAAAAGTGTAGTGGGGGATCATTCTTTCTTCAAATGTCCTCAGAGTCTCTGTGAGGTAAAAATGTGCCAAAGAAGAAATATCTCATACAAGAACAGACCATGGGTAAAGCACGGAAGGGTTTTTGTTTTTGTTTTTTTTTGGCATCCTGGGCCACATTATGAATAATGAGCAAAATAAAAAAAATAACAGCATAGATGCCATATTTCAGGCTTTCTTAAGAAATACTTTAGATCATGTGTATTTCAGAATTCATAACTTTTTGCATTTCTGAAATGTGATCTGTGTACATGCCGTGCATATCAAGTCAATCAGGGAAATATTATTAGGTTAATATCTACCATTAATCAGTACCTAGTTTTAAATCAGTCAGTGTGTTAATCTTATTTGATCCTTCCATCTGCTCTGGAAAAATGATAAAACTGAGGACCACAAAGATTCCCAAGATCACAACTAATAAGTAAGCATATTTAGGACTCCATCTTGAACCAGACTTCAAATCCTCTGCCTTTAATCATCCTACTACATTGCAAAAAATTCAAGACGTGTCCAGTTGTGTGTGTGTATGTGTGTGTGTGTGTGTGTGTGTTTTACATTTTCGTTTCTGTTTCTTTTTATAGAAGTAATAAAAATGTTGAAGAAATTAGGAAAGATTACCTATAATTTACCATCGTGACATCAGTTATCACCTTTATTTATCTTGTTTTTGGTCTTATTTCAGGGTAGAACCCCCCAGGAAGAGCTCCAGAAAACAGTAACTTCACTTAGGATGGGGGTGCAGATAGGGGCAGTGGTGGTGACCATAATCTAAGATTGAGTAAGAGAAACACTAAGGAGGAATGGACATCATTTCCCTACTTTTTTGGAATTGTGCATATGTGCAGAAGAGCAAAGTTAACCTCCTAGAAGCAGAGCATGGAATGGTAGTTACCAGAATCTGGGAGCCAGGGGAGACGCTGGTCAAAGGACACAAAATATCAGTTAGACAGGAGGAATAAAATCAAGAGATCTCTTACATATCATAATGAGTATAGTTAATAACAATGTATTATACACTTTAAAATTGCTAACAGAGTAGATTTTAAGTGTTCTTACCTCAAAAACGTGGTAAGTAGATGAGGTAATGTATATTCTAGTTAGCTTGATTTAGCCATTCCACAACATATACATATATAAAAACATTATGTTACAAACAATAAAGTTATACAATTTTTATTTGTCAATTAAAAAAAGAAGAGCAAATAGTGATAGAACCCCAAAGAGAGGTTTTCTTTGCAAACACTAAGGATGATTTCAGATAGAAATTTAGGTTCTACAGATAAAAAGAACAGAATCAACTAAAAAATAACACCAAAGGACCAATTGGCAAATGGTCTTACATCAGCAGATTTCTAGAAGTACTACACATATCAGAGCATAGAGCCAAAGTGATCTACTGGGATAGTCATTGTGGGAAGTTATACACCATAAAACTGCATGGTATGACATGTGTTGATAATTTCCAAGAAGGCTCTTTCTAAAATATTGTCTTAGGAGCATTGGCAAGCAGAAAATCAAGGGGCTTACCTGCATAGCTCATTGTCACAAGAGCTAGGTAAGTCCCCAAACAAAGTGAAATATGTTACTCCCTTCCAATATTAGCTCTGCAGCAAACCAGCTCGTAACAGCAACATCTTTGACACTAAGGCCACCCATTCATGAGACTTAAACCCCTTCTTAAACATCTGCATTTTGTAATAACTCTACTAGGAAAAGATAAATTTATATCTTGAGCTAAAGCTTCACAATGAAAAACCATCATGTGGATAGTAATTTGATGTAAATATATGGGTGCCAAAAATAATGTGTTAGTTCAGCCACAGGAATTGGGATAACATTAACCAAGAAGATAAATTAACATCTTAAACATTCTTAAACACAAAAGCAATGATCAAACTACCATAGTTTCCCCTGATGAGCTTTTCCCACATACAGGAGGAGCACCAAAAACAGCAGTCAGTTGTAAATATTAGAAAACAGTGCCTTAAAAATTCACGAGTCAGGGGTACAGTCACAGAACACTGTAGATAATAACTTTCTGTTAAATATGATTTTTAAGACTGTGTCAGCACTTAAGAGTAAGGATGGAGTTTGAGCTTCTCTGCAAGATAAAGATGTCTGAAATTCCTGACTGTTTAGAGAAAATTAAATCTAGTTTAATTTGCTTATGGCCATTAATGTCTTTAAACATGGCAGAGTATCTGACTTGAAACAAATTATTATTGAAATATAAAAAGTGCCTAATTCATGGATTTGATGATTATTTTTTACTTTCTGTAGACATTAGCTGCATTAAGTCTACAGCTCTGACACTGTAATTTCCTGGAGGTAATAAATGTGATTTTTCTTGACTTAACATTATCAAATACCTCATTCCCAGCAATGCTTGGAATAGAGTTCCATGCCTAAAAGTGTGTGATTGCAGGGCTAATAAGTGGGTACTAAATCTCTCCCTTGTCCTTTCACAAGGACAATCTGTTAAAAAATAATGCAAAGGATTTCATTCAAAAACTGAAATATGGCCGGGCGCGGTGGATCATGCCTGTAATCCCAGCACTTTGGGAGGCTGAGGTGTGCGGATCACCTGAGGTCAGGAGTTCGAGACCAGCCTGACCAATATAGTGAAACTCCATCTCTAAAAAGAAAAAAAAGAAAAACTGAAATATGGAGTATGAAATCCTAGTGTTTCTCTTCTGAATTTCAATCATTCAAATCCTTCCCATTTATCCCTTTATTTACATGGCAAGCTCCTGCTTCTCCTCTAATATCCAGTCCCAATGTCCTCTCCTTGAGCCCTTTCCAAACTCTGCCATGAAACATGTGGTCCTCTCCTTGCTTTCTCCATGAGATTCTGCTTCAAAAAAATAGTGCATATTGTTACTACTATTTTTTTTTACATGTTGTTCTTCCATTATTAAAGTATAGGCTTGTCAAGAGCAAAATATATGCTTTCCTTATTTCTACAACCAAAATGACACCTGGCATATACTAAGTTCTCAATTTAAGTCTGCAATGTGATGACTATATGATGGAGGACATAATTAATCACCTGCTCTTACCTAGCACTGTGCTCAGCATTTTTGCCACATTATCTCATTTACTTTTCCCTTCAACATTGAGAATATTATTATGCCCCTTTGATCAAAGAGAAAATCAGGCCCAGCTGAGTTGTTAGGGGCTTGCCAGAGCCCTCATAAATAGTAATAGAAGGTGTATCAAACCAAGATTATTTGCCACAAAGCTTTTTCCACCGCAGCAGTGGACAATAGGCATGTTTGCAGAGAGCCTTCAACGTTATTAAACCATAGTTGAGTTATTTTACTTCCGTGGAACTGAATGGAACAGTGTAGGAGACAAATGAATGATGTGGATTGAGTGAAGTGAGTAGAATCTGTAAGAATTTAGTGCAAATACAAACTTCCTATGTGGTACAACCATATATATCCAAGCAGCTATAAATTAAATTAATGAAAATTTATGCTGTCTTCAAAGACTGTGAAATTATTTCTAGGAATATTCCTCATCTCTCCTTTATTGACAAATTACATAAAACACTGTATTTGTGGCTAAATTTTTTCTTTAGTATCTCTTTCTACTCCAAAACCAGAGACTTACACTAGAGCAGGTACTGTTATCTTACACAAAATTGTATCCTACCAAACATATCATGGTGACCAACAGTGAGTAACAGTTTAGGAAGTATTTGCGGGGAAAGATACACTGACCAGTAAATGCAAGTGTAACGGAAATACTTATCCATAGGTCATGATTGGTCCACAGGACAACAATCTATCAGGAGCTTGAACTAGATAATCTCAGCAACATTTTAGCCCTGTTTTCACTCCTACCCTTTCTTGAGCACCCACATCTATAAAAGGCATTCCTTGTATGTCATCTTTAATTTTCACAATAGCTCTATAAGATGTATTGTTTGTTTGTTTTTGAGACGGAATCTCACTCTGTCACCCAGACTGGAGTGCAGTGGCAGCATCTCGGCTCACTGCAATGGCCGTCTCCTGGGTTCAAGCGATTCTGCTGCCTCAGCTTCCCAAGTAGCTGGAACTACAGGCACGTGCCACCACACTCGACTAATTTTTGTATTTTTAGTAGAGATGGGGTTTTCCATGTTGGCCAGGCTGGTCTCAAACTCCTGACCTCAAGTGATCCGCCCACCTAGGCCTCCCAAAGTGCTGGGATTACAGGCGTGAGTCACTGTGCCTTGCCTATAAGATGTATTTCTATGGCCCTATGTAAATGATGAAGCTAAGGCTCAGCATTAACTAACTTAGATAAGGTTACCCAGTGAGTAAATATTACAGCAAGTCCATGTGACTCCAGAGTTCATACACTGTCCACTAAACCCCAGAGGTCCTTGTAAACCTACATGAAAATAATTACACACTGATAAGAAAAGGAATAAAAAATTTGCTATTATACTGTTAGAAATTTGCCAAGAAAATAATTGTTAGTATGGTGAGTATTTGAGAATTATTTCTTCCTGACAGAGACAGTGATTGGGAGTGCAAAGGCTCAGAGAATGAGGAGGAGGTGGCAAGAAAGCACATGTGGGATGCATGGCCTGTCATTCTGAATTGACAACAAAGTTAATTGCTGCTCTTAACAACCCTAGCATTATTTAGGTTGTTTTTGGAGTTAAAAAAAAAAAAAAAAGTCCTGCTAGTCACAAAATTTTCCTTAATTCCAGTGATCCCAAGGCAACCTGGTTCATAGAGATAATTCAAAGGAAATCAAATTTTGGCTACGGTCTATGAAACATTCATCTCAGATACAAATATGCATTTAAAGCTGTGAAGGAAAAAACACATTTCACAGTGAGGTGATCTGCTTTAAATAAGTCAAAAAGTTTAAAGTAACAAAATTGTAAGTAAAATGATTAATCTACTTACATAAAAGTTTGTTACTAAGCAACCACATCAATGGAATATTTCAATTATGATTTGAAGTTCTTGAGCTCCCCTTAGCAGTAACAAAAATAGACATTCCATAGCTAATGAAATCATTTCACAAAGTATGGAAACCTGAGACTAATTTTTTGAAACAATGTGTCCTAAAAACATAGCAACATATTAATATTAAAACATAGAGCGAGGACCTGGTAACCATAATTTGTTCTTTTCCATTGTACACTGACATTTTTCCACCCCAAACAAGCTCTTTTGTAGTCTACTATGTTCTTTAACAGTCAGTGAAATAATTGGATATATATTTCCTTTTGGAAATCATAAGTATAGTCATTAAGCAGGTGAGTGATGAGGTAGTTACACAACCTCCAGAGCTTCATATTTCTCTTTAAAGCACAAATTATTCATCTTCAGATTTTAAGATCTGAATTATTTTTTGTATAAAATAAGAATAAATTGGGATGCCTTACTATTAACTGCCTGTTATAAACTATGAAATCATTTTTATATTTGAATGTATGTGTTTCTTTCACGTTTCTTTCTTTCACTGCTCCCAGTTGGGAGGGGGCCATCATTACAATGAAATAGTAGAGGCCAGGCTTAGCGATACCATGTGAAACCATCAGCACATCCCACCTTCCCCCAGGCTGATTCTACCTGAAACAATCCCCAGCAGATTATTTTTGGTTCTCTTCTTAACAATTGTCTCTAAAAAAATGGATGAAATGTTATCTTCTTACAACCAGTTTCAGAAACTAATTTTTTATTTAGATTTAAAAATGAAAAGTAACACGTTATGTATCTTAGCCTGGGGTCCTCAGGAGTAGGTTCTGAGCAATGATTCTGGTACAGATGGTTAATGTGGGAATTGTCCTTACCAAGTAAAAGTAAAAGACAAAGAGTGAGAGACAACAGGAATGGAGTCTATGAAAGTGTGTTATTCAAGCAAGTTGCTACTTCAGGGAACTTGACCTTAATCCTGCAGGAGAGCGCTGGGAAAAGGAGTAGAACGTGCGCCCTGGAGCTATCAAGGAGCTGGGCTGTTTCTCTGAGAAGCAAAGGCTTTAATTCCCTGAAACTTCCTGCAAACCACATCAGTAGAGGAACATCTCAGCTAAAGAGATGCTAGTGGTTGCAGTTAAATTTCAAGACAATGTGCACCAAATTGGTGAAGCACCCTGGGCACTGAATGGAGTTAATGCTTTAGGGAACATTTATCAGCCAACAACCAAGGGGAATTGAAGGTTAAACACGTTAGCTTCCTTGACATTCATGTAGGATAACTCCAAGGCATGTGCTATACTGATGTCCACTGTTCCCAGAAGGACTGAGCTCTATATACCCATAGCAATAACCTGTTTGATGTTATCCGTCTGAGCTTCACTCTTTTACTTTGCTCACTTTCCCTGCTGGAATCGCCTGCCAAACAAAGTACTTGCATTCACATCCTTGTGGAAAATCATTTTAACTTGTTATCAGAATTTTTGCAAAATAACAACCATTTTGCAGCAGAGATACCAAATAAGAGGCAAGATTGATTTCCATTACTAGCATAAAAGTAAAATATATTTCTTCCTCTATTTTTTGCTCCAAAATGCTCTATCCAAATTAATCATCTTACTTCTTCGGTGTTGTAACTCTTCTTACACAAAACACCCAAATTTGACAATTGGACAATAGCATATTAAAGTCATTTTCTTGTCATCTCCGAAAAGATCACTCTGCCTGCCTCAGAGCCTACAAATAGTACATTAATTATCTCATCTGGGATTTTCCAGGAGACTTACACCAAATGTAAGAAGCTTTTCTCTCTCTTATTATAATTCCACCATACACACTGCTGCCAAATCAATATTTTAGCACATAGCTGTAATGACATCACTCCAAAGCTTAAAAACATTTACAGGTATCATGCACCATGGTTCCTAAAGAATAAAATAGAACCTCCTTGACCTGACTATTCAAAATCTTCCAAATCAAGTATGCCACACTCTATAATCAGAACCAAATTTTTAATAGCAACTATCCTACTGGACTCATTACAGGGTTTTTGGACATGTGTGGTGTGTAGGTATTAGACTGACCAACCATGCAAGTTTGCCTGCAACTGACTGTCTCACTTTTAACACTGAAACTTCCATGTCCCAAGAAACCCCTCAGTCCCCAGCAAACTAGGACAAGTGGTCACCCTGCATATGACAGCATCCACTGCTATAGTGTACTTGTTTTCCACACTATAAGGAAAATGCTATGCTTAAATAAATAAATGGTCCTATCTTTAATGATGTATGTGGTTGAAAGAAGGAATGTCATACGCCAATACACACCGTGAGAGCAAAGGGAATGTACATAGAGTGTGAGTGGTAAGAGCAGTATGTACCTCATCATACACTGAAATCAGAATCTTAGCACCTTCCCTGTTTCCCTCAAACTTATAACTACTTTTACCTAACATTCTAGTAGAGCTAAACTATCCTCAACCCCAATAACCTTCAAGGCTCCTACATATTTGGGGCTTCAACTGTTTGTTCATACTGTTCCCCACAACTACCCTGAATGCTCCCTCTCATACCATCCCATCAACTCCTGTCACATGGGATCCACTCTCCGAGACCCACTCAGATGCTGCTGCCACCACAAAGATGTTGATTTCCTGTCCCCAGTTCCAGGTTTGGTTTCCTCTTCACTTTGACTCCTCACTACATTTTGTTCCTTTTTCATGGCACTAAAGGAATTTCATTATCTGAAATGCATGCAGAGCTTTATAATCATAATTTAGTACTATTATTCACAGCGCTTCAGTGAGGCCCCTGCATACAGGAGGGATTTTTGCTTTCGTCTGACACATGAGGAAGCTGAGGCTGAGGATGGTTAGATCAGCTGTCTCAGCTTGGAGCTCATGGGTTGTTGAACTGGAATTCAAACTCAAACATTCTAATCTGAGATCTAACATAGTGCTCCTTACTCATAATCACATGTAATCAACTCACTAGACTTCAAATTATTTGAGGTATCAAAAACCACATATTGGTTGTCATCATACCTCAGTAACAACATTTAAGTAGAGATTGTAATCCTGACATTCAAATTTCTCCCTCAGGTAAACCTTATTTGCTTGCACTTAAAGCTAGAAAATATATTTGTATAGGTTAGTCATCATTTGGATTTCTTGTAAGTCGGTACTATACCTATTCCTTAAAATGTCCTTCAGACCAAGGATACAGTTTTAAGAGGATCTGTGAGGCAGAGTTCATAATTATGAAGCCAATTTCTCCTCTCTCATTTAGCACAACAATCTACCATTTCTTAATGCAGTGTTCCTTAAATTGTAAACTATAAACTATCTGCATCTATCTTCAATAGAACCTTCCAGGGCCTTTTAAAAATGCAGATCCCAGGCCAGTTGTGGTGGCTCATACCTGTAATCTTAGCACTTTGAGAGGCTGAGGAGGGTAGATCGCTTGGGCTCAGGAGTTCAAGAACAGCCCAGGCAACATGGAAAACCCTGTCTTTACAAAAATTATCCAGGTGCAGTGGCATGCACCAGTACTGCCAACTGCTTAGGAGGCTGCGGTGAGAGAATCACTTAAACCTGGGAGGCGGAGGTTGTAGTGAACTGAGATCATGCCACTGCACTCTAGCCTGGGTGACAGGAGTGAAACCTGTCTCAAGAAAAAAACAAAATGCAGATCCCTATACCCTATCTCAGATTTACAGACTCAGAAAACCAAGAGATGGGGTTCAGAAATGATGATCTTCATGGTTAAAGTTTAAATGAACTTAAACATTAAAGTTTACCTCCTAAGCCTAGCATATAAAGTTCTCCGAAATATAACAATATTACCTTCTTCTAGAAACTTCTACTACTGCCTTCCTTTTACTTTACAAATTCTAGCTTCAGTCGCCATCATGTCTGTGGTACCCTTTCTTTCCTTCTATGCCATTCCAATCCTATCTGAATGTCTAATCCTCCGCTCCTCTATCATCCCCTTCTTTCCTCTGAGTCACCATCATTGTTGCTGCTGTTGTGGTGGTTATTGCTTTGATTGGTACTGTGCATTGAGCACTTACCATATTCCCATCGTTCTACTAAGCACTTCATACAAACTGTCTCTCTAAATCCTGAAAAAAGTCATGTGCAGTATCTTCTGTTATCATCCCCACTCCTAAGATATTAAAACTGAAGTCAAAGAAGTTTAGCAACTTGCCCAAGACCACACCATCTGTGGGGGGCAGATCAGGACTGAGTCCCTCTAACACCAAAACCCACACCTTCAGTAACTTCACTGTGTGCTTCTTTTACCTTTACCTTCAGTATAGTGTTTCAACTATGATAGGCACCTGTCACTGCAACTAGTCATGGTGCAGTCACTTTGGGTGGCCTGATGAGCAATGAAGCACACTGAATCATTCTTACCCGGAATGATAAAATCATTAATTTTATCATTAATGACTGCAAATAGCTGCCAGTGTGGTCTGACACCTGACTCAGTCCATTCAGGCTGTTACAACGAAATACCACAGACTGGGTGGCTTATAACTAAATAAATTGATTTCTCACAGTTATGGAGGTTTGGAAGTCCAACACAAAGGGGCCAGCAGATTTAGCGTCTGGTGAGGGCCTGGTCTCTGGTTCACAGATGGCAGTCTTCTTGCTGTGTTCTCATACAGAAGAGGTGAAGGAGCTTTCTGGGACTTATTTTATATAAGGGAACTATTCCCATCCATAAGGGTTTCACCTTCATGACCTAATCACCTCTAAATGGCTCTGCCTTCAAATATCATCACAACAGGGATTAGGTTTCAACATATATATTCTGGGGGGAGGCAAATTCTCACTCTATAGCAGCACCTAAACACAACACATTTTATTAAAATTCAGCTTCAGCGGACTATAGTCTCAAATAAGATTAACATTGGTCCAGAAAAAGTAAGTTTCTGTCAAAATAGTTGACATTTGTCTGACAAGGATTATTTCACCTAACAAAGCAGCTGTGCATACAAAATTTCCTAGTGAAAGACTAGTTTCTCAAAGACTAGCCAATGAAGTAGAAAACTTTCTCAGATGAGGCAAACATTTCATTAATATGGTTTTACCTTTAATATTTGTATTAGAGTAGAAGGAGAGGGGTAGGTAGAAGACTGCAAAATAAAAGAAGACAGTAAGACAGTACTGATTTTACTTAATATTTTTCTGCAGAAGTTCTGTTTTCAGATTCCTCCTCTGCTGTTCCTTTCCACATTAGGAAGCAGGGAGAGGACCATAGGACTCACCCTCAATATCAAATCTAAGTGTTGGAGACTTTAAGACCTTTGGAATTTGCACAAAAAAACTTCCTAGGTATACCACCACAAAGTTAAGACACAATGCCTTGACTGAGGTACATCTAGCCCATATTAAAATTCTCTCTAGGGAAAAGACATCATCCTTCTCATCTAGAAATTTAGCAGAACTATGTCCACTTCAACAGGGAACCTATAAGAAAATGAGTCGTAAGTAAATGGCATGTAAAAGTTTTCCAATATTCTAAAGTGTTACATACACTGTACTCTTCTCATCCATCACAGTGACAAAGCTTTTTATTACTAAATACATGAGGAAAATTGTTTTGTGTGACTGATTAAAACTATATTTTCCCTGGCTAAAGAACTTTACAGGCTGTCTCTGGGTAGGATAACAGACTGCATTTGATAATCCGTTCATCGCAGGCAGAAGCTTCACATGCCACTTCCTAATTTTAATACACTTCATAAATTTGCTCTACTCCCTAAACCTTGAGTGTGTCTGTTTCTCCTAGTGATTTTGCTTCTTCAGTATGCATCACCTGCCAGTCCTCCCTCTGAAAACGTTTCCACTACTTGTCAAAAAACCACCCCTACTGAAACACTCCCAAATAGGTCCTTCACTTCACTTGTCTTCTCACATTCTCTTTATTTTTACCCTCATTCTCACTGTAAGTTTCTACTGTATCTCTTATCTCTCTTTATTCTTCCTCTGTTTGACATTAGTTAGTTCTATAAATGTGCTTATTATTTATACAAATTCAGTAATGATATTCTTCAGGGTACATTTCAGGAAGGATGTTAAACAAATTTCACTTTTTTCTTTATCAGAAAAATCAAGGACTCAAGAATTATTCTGCACAGAAAAGTTGTCGAGTGATCAGGCAGTTTCTCCAGACTCTGACAGATACACGTATACGTAAGAGTAAGAAAGAGAGGGGGTGCATCTCTGCTGTAACCCTAGGGGAAAATAGTATCCTCAGGGTTCAGTTTCTATGGAATATTCAGAGACAGAAGTGGCTTTTTATATTTTCTATAGCTTGAAGGACCCTTCCCACAATTTCAATATGGTGGTGTTTGCTTTGGGGCAAACAAGGAAAATTATATTCCAGCTCCTGTTTTCATTTCTTAAAATTTTTAACAGGCTGGGTGCAACAGCTTACGCCTGTAATCCCAGCACCTTGGGAGGCCGAGCCCAGAATTTTGAGACCAGCCTGTGCAACATGGCAAAATCCTGTTTCTACAAAAAACTCAAAACTTAACAAAATGGGTTTGAACTGCATGGGTCCACTTATATGTAAATTTTCTTCTTCTGCCACTCATCAGACAATAAGACCAACTCCTCCTCTTCCTCAGGCAGTACTGAGTGAAGATGACTTTATAATAATCAACCTGCACTTAATGAATAGTAAATATATCTCTCTTCCTTATGATTTTCTTAATAACATTTTTTCTTCTAGCTCACTTTATTGTAAGAATTCAGTGTATAACACTTATAATATACAAATACGTGTTAATCAACTGTTTATATTATCAGAAAGGATTTCAGGCAGCAGTTGGGTATTAGTAATTAAGTTTTGGGGGAGTCAAAAGTTATCTGTGGATGTTTAGCCAGCGCAGTGGCTCACACCTGTAATCCCAGCACTTTGGGAGGCTGAGGAGGGTGGATTACTTGAGGTCTGGAGTTTGAGACCAGCCGGACCAACATGGTGAACCCCCATCTCTACTAAAAATACAAAAATTATCTGGGCATGGTGGCACTCGCCTGTAATCCCAGCTACTCGGGAGGCTGAGACACAAGAATCACTTGAACTCAGGAGGCGGAGGTTGCAGTCAGTCGCAATGGTGCCACTGCACTCACAGAGTGAGACTCCATCTCAAAAAAAAAAAAAGTTATCTGTGGATTCTCAACTTCAACAATGCAATCCTGCATTGTTCAAGAGTCATTTGTAAGTTAACTAGACAAAGCCAAAAGACTTTAGAAATACAACGAATAAGCCCATTTTAAGCATGGCTCTTATTGTTTCCCATGCCAATACTGGTTTGGAATTAGAGTGCCAACATCAAGAATTTCACTTGGGCCTTATGGGCAAAATGTAAGCATTCATCTTTTGAAAAGGTCTGAGCTTATTTAAATTATCTAGACTTCATCAGTTGCTCTTGAATATCATCAAACAGGAAAGGCTAACAATAGTTTTTAAATCAACAATAAATTACTGAGTTTCTGCTGTGATATTTTACATGTTATTTTGTTAATTATTCAAAAAATTTCACATTATAAATACGGTCTTATTTTATAGTATTAAAAAAACCCAGTAAATTAGAGAAGTTGAGTAAATTCCTGCAAATCACATCTAGGTCTGTATATCCAGAAAGAATGTCCACTTTTTCATACTTTCCCTTCCTTACAGACACTTTAACCCACAGGCAGAGAAAGTACTAATAAAGGAGCTATTCTAGACTTATTTCTGACTACAAAGAAAAAACTACTTGGACATGTGGAAACCCCAGGACACCTGAGCCAAAATGACTATATTATCCTGGAATCTGTGATAGAGAGGAAGAGAATACCAGGTATCAGGCATAAGCTAAGGACTTTAGGAAAGCAGATTTAAAAACATGAAAAATAAGAATTAGGACATCTTCACTCAAGGATGCACAAAGAGAATTGAATAACTCCTGAAGAAAGATTGGAAATAAAATCTGACTATATGCATTGAACAATTTCAGTGCCACATAAAGGTACCCCAAGAACTGACATTTTGAGAGCTCTTTCTGAGCACACATTCAACTCACAAAAAGGGATGGGGATACTGAGAGAAGGAACACGAAGCCAATGTGAATAGAAGACAGTTGTGTGAATCCGTACTGAGAGTGCTATAGTGTGATGGTTAACACTGAGTGTCAATTTGATTGGATTGAAGGATGCAAAGTATTGTTCCTGGGTGTGACTGTGAGGGTGTTGCCAAAAGAGATTAACATTTGAGTCAGTGAAGTGGGAAAGGCAGACCCACCCTCAATCTGGTGGACACAATCTAATCAGCTGACAGCGTGGCCAGACTAAAAGCAGGCAGAACATGGAATGACTAGACTGGCTGAGACTTCTGGCCTCCATCTTTCTCCTGTGCTGGCTGTTTCCTGCCTTCAAACATCGAGCTCCAAGTTCTTCAGCTTTAGGACTCTTGGACCTTCAACCACAGACTGAAGGCTACACTGTCGGCTTCTCTACTTTTGAGGTTTTGGGATTTGGACTGGCTTCCTTACTCCTCAGCTTGTAGATGGCGTATTGTGGGATCATACCTCGTAATCGTGTGAATCAATACTCCTTAATAAAATCCACTTTATATGTACATCTATCCTATTAGTTCTGTTCCTCTAGAGAACGCTAATACATATAGTATCCACAAGATTCTGTAATGATCAGCCATTCATTTAGTAACTATTTTTTTATTGCATTTTAGGTTTTGGGGTACATGTGAAGAACATGCAAGACTGTTGCATAGGTACACACGTGGCAGTGTGATTTGCTGCCTTCCTCTCCATCACCTATATCTGGCATTTCTCCCCATGCTGTCCCTCCCCTTAGTAACTATTTCTTACAGACCAATAATGTGGCAAACATTGTGCTAGGCACTGGAGTTACAGTGCTTGACAAAACTCACACATCGTTTGCTCTCAGGGAGCTTACATCCTCCTCCTCTAGGTCATGATCTCCTTTTTCTCAGCCTGAGGCTAATCAATAGAAGTTGGCCTATAAAAAAGTATATAAATTTTGATAAATGTTATGAAGAAAAAATACAAGAGACTGAGAAAAAAAGGAGGCCATGACCTAGATGATGAGCCCTCAAGGCAGAATTTTCCTGAAGCAGAGTGAGCCACTGTGTGTGTGTGTGTGTGTGTGTGTGTGTTTATAAAATTGTCCCTCAGACTGGGAACAACATGTTAAAAGGCTCTGAAGAAGAGAAGTCTACAGCCCATCCAAGAACTATAAGTGCCAGCTTTGGCAGGAAATGCAGGGCAGCGAGAGTCAGGCAGGGGCTGGGTCACTGAGACCTCATGGGTCATGGGATAGCTCGTGTCTTTCTCCACTGAGGTGATTTAAGCAGGAACATCATGTGACCAGATTTGCATTTCTAAAGCTTACTCAGGCTACAACATGGGAACCAGAAAGGGAAACAAGGCAGACAGAAGAAAATTATAATATAGTAATGGTCCAGGCAAAAGAGAATGGCAGCTCAGACCATGAGAGATGCAAGGTTATTAGAGCAGAATGGACTGACTGAGAGACATTTAAGAAACAAAAACACCATAGTTCCATTCCTAAACTTTTTTTTTCTCGGCGGACTATACCCCGTGTCTCTTGAATTTGAGTCATAATACCAGTGTTAAATGCCACATTAGCAGGTCTGTGTTGTTTGCTCAGAACCTCAAGCAGCTCCTTTTAATTCATCCTAATACTTTTGTTTCCTAAAGTTACCAATGTTTCCTGTTCTTTTAAACACTGGCTTTTTTGTTTTTTCTATTTCCCCTTTAAGCCAATAAGGCACTGATAAAGATAGCATTTTAATTCATTCCCTTCCATTGGATTAAATCAGGGAAAGTTCTTTTTCTCTGGGTAGATAATGCCCATGAACTCTAAAGTTCAATCTTTAGAGATAGAGATAGAGATATATATATATAGAGAGAGAGAGAGATGAGAGAGAGAGAGAGAGAGAGAGAGATGAGAGATGAGAGAGAGAGAGAGAGAGAGAGAGAGAGAGAGAGATGATAGAGACAAAACCCAGAAGATAAGAAGCCATGACTCAGAGAAATCTGAATTCAAATTTTTAAGCTCTCTGTTGTGGAAGCCTGTCAAGCATATTTAACTTATTTGATCCTCAGGTTTTTCATCAATATCAAGTTCATAATGTCTACTTTATTGATAATAGTGTCTACTTTATTGATAATAGTGTTCACTTTATTGATAAAGATTTTTGTGAGAACCAAATTAGATAGTGCACACACAACCTACAGAAAGTTTTCAATTCATGGAAATTACTTACAATTAAAACTACTAGCAGAGTCAGTCATATTTCGACAAAACTGAAAGTTAATAAATGCCAAAATAAACTTCTAAATACCATGAATATAAATATAAAAACTATTTTTTTAAATTCTCTTTTTATCTCGATTTCTGATGAAAGATAGGATTCAGCTCAATTTCCAAGAAAATGAGGAAATGCTGGGACCTCACATTCCAAATGAACAGCAAAAGGGAAGCATCTCACCCTCTTGGAGGGATGCTGGGATATTTGAAAAGCAAAATGTTTTGTAGATATATTTAGAAAGTTAATGTCTCTTCCAAGAAAGGAAAAGGAGAGCAGGGACTTCAAGAGATGAAATCATACTGTGACTTGTATTATAGGTATTGGACAGAATTTTGTTGAGGGCATATCGATGGCAAAATGTGGAAGAAATCCCCAACAGGGCAAAATAACAAACTCATCTGCTTTTCTTTTCCACTCCAAAGATTTTAACTACCATAATATTATGTCCTCATCTCGTCCAGGTAATTGTAAGGCACACATTTTTAATTTTGGTAAATGTGCATATTTTACTAAGAGTCTCTCATTGAAAGAGTGATCATCCATAAGCTGTATCAAATCAGAGCATGGGTGTCAGCCACTTGCAGAGGGAAAAATTTATTAAGTGAAGTGACTGAAGGATAGCAATAGACACTGCTCCTCAGAGAGCGGTTGGACCAGAAAACCATTTCTTAATCAATTAGAGGCCAAATAGTGTCAAAGTTTTAAAATAAATTCCTTCACTATTTCTCAGGGTGGGAGAAGAGATAGGATAGGAGATTAGGCAGCTCTGTGTGGTTCTGAATAGAGTTAATAGAATTGGATGAAGGTAGAGGATGAAAAATGAAAGTGATGGTGAAATGAATTATTAATTTCCTAAAGCCCAAATCTGCTTTGATTGGAAATGGAGCTATGACTCAGAGAGATTTGATAGAACCAAAATCATGTCATTGGTTCCATTTGCTATAATTTGTTTAAAACAGACCTCATACTACTGTATGGATGGATCACAATACATTAGAATAGGTTAAAACTTTCTATCTCTTGTTCTATCATTGTAATAACATATAATCATTTTTCTCTATTTTAATTAAAATCCAATTTTTTGTAGTCTGATTTCTTCTGAGTCTGAGTTTTTGTTCCAGACTAACCCACTAAACCGTTTGAAGGCAATAATTTTAGAATGATCTCCAAGTAAACAATAGGTTATTATCATTTGGCATTTATACTTATAAAACCATAGTGTTGGCATTTTCATGTCTTTTGTTTTCCATAAAGTAATTACATTAGTCTACTTCTAACAAAAACTCCATCATCAGTGAAAATTAAAAATCAATAGTCAGAAGCATATGTTAAGTCCAAACATCTTTTTATTTTTTAGTTCCATTAGTCAATCATATATAGAGTAGAAGAGAGGAATGGAGGACAAAAGGCACCCCATGCAAGCACTGTGCCATATGGTTTGAAGCAAAATCTTTTCACTCCTTGCAGGGATCTCAAGAGGTAGTTATTATGAGAAAGAGTCCATTTAGAGAATTTAATCATTTAAATTCACACAGCAAATACGTGTCGGTTCTGGATCTAAACTAAGGATTGAATCAGAACACACAAAGAAGCTGTCTAGTATAAAAAAATACACATATCAGTAGAGGTTTCTTAAGCTTTAGCTTAGAAAAGACACATGCAGGAAAACACTAATGCAAGTGAGAGCTCAAAAGAAAAAAATCTAAAAACCAAAGGACGTAAGATCTCAAATGAGCAGGTAAGAAGAACAAAGCAAGCCTCAACGAAAGAATAAAGGGCAATCTTCCAACTATGTGGTCAGAACTTGATACAGAGAGAAGGGAAAATAGAGAAGAGAGAATGTGTTAAACTGAAAGCTGGAATCTAAGGACCAAATAAAGAGAAAGAGCCAAAGAAAATGTTGGGTCTCATCTCAAAAGTGGAAGAAGACATTCATAACTCTCAAAGTCAATGGTCTGAAACTGTCACAGCCAAGAGGAACCTAAGGAAAATGACAACTAAATGTAATGTGGTATCCTGGGTGGAATCCAGAATTTCTTTTAAAAAAAGATATTAAGGGAAAACTAAATAATTCTTAACATAGACTGTATTTAATAATATTAATAGCATTCATTAATTGTGACAAATTTACCATGTGAATGCAATTAATACTAGAAGAAACCAAATACAAGGAAAATGAGAATTCTCTATCATAATTTTTTAAACCTAACAGTATTCTAAAATTAAATGTTTCTAAAAGAGGTCAATAGTCTAAACATATTTTTATGGTAATTTTGTCCCAAGGAAAATCCTAAGAGGATAGACACAAGGCTTCCAACTCCACACTCAAGAGAGATAAGGAATAAGGACCCTTATAAACAAAATAATGACACAGGTCTTGATACCACCAAGATATCTCTTAATTCCATGATGCAATAATCTACTGATAAGAGAACCATACCTTAAAACACACACATAACACACATTTTCTTAAAGTTTTCAAGAATTTAAAATTTAGCCTTGTTTAATTTTATGAAGGCAGGAAATCAAATAACCTTCTGTTTATTTAAACAAATTACCTGGAAAACGCAGTCTTAATCAAGTAATGGCAATTAAGCATCTCCTTAAGCATACTAAACTTCTGTACCTAGAGACAGCCAGGAACATCAGACCAAATGTAATTAACTAGTGCTTCACACTAGAGGGATGATCTTGCATCCAAAATAAAAGTTAAAAGGACTCAGTGCCACTTCTATTAATACTATCATTAATACTGTAATACCATTAAGCAGAAAAAGGTATAGTGGTTAACAGAATCACTGCACACATAGCTCAGTAACCAGTCAATAACCACACAATAGCTATGTTTAAAAAAAAAAGGGGGGGGCCCTAAAATAAAGTACAAAGAAAAACTATCCCCACATTACTCTGAGTACCTCCCTCAGCCTGCTCTGTCCACACCTGGAAAAGTATTTCTGTCTCTGTACCAATCTTACATCTCCCATCAGGCAGCTGAACCTGAAAAATTTGAAATGGACCTTAGGCTTACTGTGGCTATTTCAGTTCACATAAAATCAGGACACTTTCAAAAGGAATCTACTGAATGTCAGGTTTGAGTCAAGGTTTTAATTTCACAGTAGATTTAACCGACGAGATTTAATTTTACCAAATTAAAAACGCATGCCTTACAACAACCCCAAACCCTCCAGGATTGAACTCAGACAGGATAAGTTTGATCAGAGCCTCCACTAGAAAGAAAAGAAAATATGCCAGATGCCCTAGTTTAAAACCTCAGAGGCTCAGGATGGAGGAAAATGGAGAATTAACACTCTGTAAAAAAGATAATGTTCTTGATGACTGGAGGCAATTTCTCCAATCAAAGGACACCTATCTGCCCTCAGCACACTCCTCTACAGTCCACTTTTATATATGTGCAACACAAATTGTGTTCAAGCAACTCCCAGAAATTGAGAGGAGGCGAATGATGGCTAATACTAGTAGTCAATAACATGCTACTGTCTTCCATGCATGCGAGCATGGGTCAGATAGTGAGGGAATGAAAACCAACTGAGAAAACTTAATCATGGAAAAAAAAGAATAGGGAGGCAGAGGGGTTGGAGGAAGAAGCAAAGCAACAGATATTAGCTGATGAGAAAAAATGCCAAGTAGAGAATAAAATGAGTACTGGCTAATATTGATGCATCATTCAGCATGCGGCAGCCAATGAAATAGGTCCTTACACACATTATGTCAATTTCACAATGATCCTGTGGTCTAGGTATTACTCAGATTGGATAGTAGAAAAACTGAGGGTAACTGACATTACTTGTCTTGCTCTAAGAACAGTTTAAAATTTTAGGCACAAGACAAAAATCCCAGGCCAGTTTTATCTTCACAGCCTTTTCTTTTTTCATTACACTATCTTGCCTGTCTAAGAAAGAAAGTTAACACCTGGGTAATGTAATCAGTAAGATTAAATGAGTTCCAAAAGATTTACACATGTCTATAAACCTTAATCCTCCATTCAGGTTATAAATTCCTTAAAACAAGGACCAACTAGTTCATGGGCTTCTAAGTAAAATAATATTTTAGTTATATAAATGTGAAAAAGTAAAAAATATGCTTCTGGAAAAAAATTGAATTTGCAGGAGCTAAACTGAAGCATTCCACCAGTAAAATAAAATGATGGTCCTCTGTTACACGGTAAAAAGTTGATCTGTCAATCTGTGGATGTGTACACTAAGACTGTATATTTAATTACATGTAAATTATATATCAATTAAACTAACTAAATAGATAGATTGTAAAGGAAAAAGTGAGCACTGATTTATTTCCTTTTCTTTCTTTTCTTTTCTTTTTGAGATGGTGTCTCACTCTGTCACCCAGGCTGGAGTGCAGTAGCATGATCTTGGCTCACTACAACCTCTGCCTCCCAGGTTCAAGCGACTCTTGTGCCTCAGCCTCTTCTGTAGTTGGGATTACAGGCACCTATTACCATGCCTGGCTAATTTTTGTATTTTTAGTAGAGATGGGGTTTTGCCATGTGGGTCTTGAACTCCTGACTTCAAGTGATCTGCCCACCTCAGCCTCCCAAAGTGCTGCTATTATAGACGTAAGCCACTGCACCTGTCTTGATTTTCAATTTTGATTATGCTGGATGTAGAAGACTAACACTCCTTTTAAAAATAATATGAAAATTCAGCTAACATATAAAAGCAAATTTTTTGAAGGAATTGGATTTCTGCAGAGAAAATTAAAACCTCATAGGTCAGAATTCAGGAGAGAAGAAATTCAAAAAGATAAACCCAATGTTCTGAGTTCGGCTTCTCTCCTTGTGGCATATATATTTTCTTTGTCATGAGAAGTGACAAAATCCAAGAAGAGAGTGGCTACTATGAAACCATCAGAGACTTCAGAAGTCTCTCAAAGTTAAAGGGACAAAAACTGCAGTTTAGGGTGCTGATTCAGGCAGAACTTATGAGGCCAAGATCCCTAAAGAATGAAAGTTCAAAGAAGTAAGACTAACAAGCAGTGGCATTTCCCATAGTGCATTTACTAAATATCTAAGTGGTGCAGGGCAAGAGACTAAAAGGCTGATAAGAAATAGCCAAAAAACAGAGTAAAATCTTAGCAGTCTCATGGTACGTAAGACAAAGCCTAATGGTGCATAGAAGTAAAAATCGGGGTTCAGTACCTGCCAACAAAGAAGAATCCCAGGAAATTCCTCAGGCTCACAGTCTGGGCACTTGGAGGACTATACACCAAGAGTAAAAATGACCTGAAGGAAAGAATAAGCTAGATCTAAACTGTAACTTCAGCTGCAGTCCTGATCAAGGTCTTCTCAGACTGTAAGCAGAATGAGGTGATCTGCTCTACCCTTCCTGCCTGTCAAGAGATAGGGTAAACTCTTTCTTGATGTACATAACACCACCCAGGGCTTCTTTACTCAATCACAGGTAGTGTGAAAGATTCAACCAAAAATTAGTGGATATTCCAACAAATAAGATCACAGGAAAAATGATCTCTTGATCAACAGAAACAGATCCAGGTGAGCCAAATTTTTAAGCTGTCAGACACAGACTTTAAAATACCTATGAATAATAGTCAAAAACATATATCATAAGATGAAGAACGTCGCAGAAAATCAGAGGCTAAAGTAGTTGCAAATTTTAGATGCAGAAACTTCAATAACTAGAATTAAGAACTCAAGAAGGACCGGGCGCAGTGACTCATGCCTATCATCCCAGCACTCTGAGAGGCTGAAGCAGGTGGATCACTTGAGGTCAGGAGTTCGAGACTAGCCTGGCCAACATGGTGAAACCTTGTCTTTACTAAAAATACAAAAACTAGCCAAGCATGGTGGTACAAACCTGTAATCCCAGCTACCCGAGAGGCTGAGGAGGAGAATTGCTTAAATCCACAAGGCTGAGTTTGCAGTGAGCTGACACTGAGCCACTGCACTCCAACCTGGGCAATGCAGTGAGTCTCCAACTCAAAAACAAACAAAAAAAACAAAGAACTCAAGAGAAGTGTAACAGCAAATTCGGCACAGATTAACAGAAGATTAATGAAGTTGAAGATCAGTAAAAATTATACAAACTGAAGCAAAGAAAAAAATTGATGGAAAATACATAAAAGAGTGAAGAGGATATATGAAACCCAGTGAATGGAACCATCTAACAGATGCGAAGATTCCTAGAAGGAGGGAAGAGAAAGAAGTGGACAAAAGCAAGTTTGAAGAAACAACAGCTAAGAATATTCAAAACTGAAAAAGTTTATCAAGCCACTTACTCAAGAAGTGCTACGAATCTTAAGTAGGAAAATACAAAGAGTACACTAGAACTAGGGTATATTATAATAAAATGTTATACACAGAAAGTAAAGAGAAAATTTCAAAAGCAACACAAGAAAAGACAGATTAATTTCAACATAGCAACAGTAAGCTGTGTTTTCAACAGAAATAATGAAAGCCAGAAAACTATGGAATGGCATCTTTTTTAACATGCTGAGAAAATATATCAGCAATAGTAGAATTCCGGATTCAGGAAACATGTCTTTTAAAATGGAAGGTTCATAAAAATACAAAAGGACAGATTCCATTACCAGTAGACCTACGTTGAAGAAACACTCAATAAATTTCTTCAGGCAGAAGAAAAATAATAAAGAAAGTAAAGAAATTCAGAGAAAATCAAAACACAAATAATATTTTCTAGGGTTAAAATATGCATAGAAATAAAATTCATGATACTGATAACACAAAAGGAAGGAGGAAGTAAATTAAGTTAAAATATTATAAGTATTCAGCATTATCTGAAAAGTAATACAAGTACTGATTTTTTATTAGCCTCTGATAACTAAAGGATTAATGTTGTATCTCTAGAGTATTAACCAAAATAATAACAAAATGGAAACTTACCAGCTATCAGAAAAATATATTGAAATACTTTTTTAAAACACATATGATTTATCCAAAACTCAGAAGGAAAATTTAGAAAAGGGTATTCATATGGTTTGGCAGTGCCCCCACCCAAATCTCATCTTGAATTGTAGCTCTCATAATCCTTATATGTTGGGGAGGGACCTACTGGGAGGTAATTGAATCATGGGGCTGGGCTTTTCCCATGCTATTCTCATGAGAGCAAATAAGTCTCATGAGATCTGGTGGTTTTATAGAGAGCAGTTCCTCCATTTTATAGAGAGGCTGAATTAGAGACTGAAGCTGAAAGTTAATAAAATTGGATGGGAAAATAACAACTTTAAAGGAACTTCCAAAAATCTAATTTGCATTTTTGTTCTATAACATCAGAGTTTTGTGATAATAGTACCATAAATCTCAAGTTTCCACAGATGTCAATTTTATTATTAAATACCCTAAGACTAGCCCAAAGTTGTACAATAAAAATCACCTCACCTGTAAAACCAGGAATTCCAATTTAAAGTTTTTAAGGTTAGGTTTTAAAGATAGTTAGTTTTATCTTTCAAAAAATTGTTTTGTATTTGATCCAAAATGATGGCCTTACCTTACCTAAATTATTATTTTTTCTCAAAAAAACTGAGGGAAAATGCAAGTCCTAGAGATAATGAGATTCAATTATCCAAGATGCAGAACGAAACAGCAAAAAGACAATGTTAAGCACAGGAGGTAACAAGGAGCAAATGAGAAACAAAGTTGATTTTTTTAAAAAAGATAAAAATTTGCTAGTAAAACTAGTCTATGTCAAAAAATTCAATTTTTTTTAAAGTGGCAAGGTTTAAAAAAATAAAATCCACAGTGAAAAGTGAGACAACTGACAATGCTGTCAGTTGTGATTCACTTGAAAAGAAGTTCAAATAGAAAAAGTTGAATTTATTTTTTTGCTTTAAACTATGATCCATTATATAAAATATCTTAAGACACCCAGCTCAAGAGGCCAACAAACACTGATTAAATATTCCATGGCATTTTTTGAAGTTTCCTAGTTTCAAAACTCTAAGAGAAGGGTGTTGTCAGTCAGAACCTAGGTTACTACATAGCAATGATTAATCTTTACTTAGCTAATTATTGGTCTGCAGATCAAATCACGAACCAATAAACCAGAGCAAGTTGTGTACAAAGCCTCCATCTCTGCATTCCCTTAACAAGAGACTTTGCAACTGACAGCAGACTTACAAACACTAACTCACCTGATACTGGCCAAATATACATACAAGGTTGATTGGGTGTGGCTTAAAACATATGAAAATGGTTCACAGAAAACAAAAAGGGAATTCAGAAGCCTTTTTAGGTATTCTGTCACTTGCTCATTCCTGCCTCTTACAATACTTTAGATTTTCTCCATTCTGCTCATCCATACTGACAGTTCAACCTTTCAAAGCATGAGCATGATCAAGAAGCCCACAAACACCTATCCAGCTCCAAATACTTTTTTCTGATCTTTGCCTACATAGGATCATTCTCAAGTTACTATTCCCTATTTCCCTCTCACATCAGTTGTTTAAAGGTCTCTAGGCCAAACTGAACCATTACTGTGGGAAGAGAGTGGTGGGATGCTCTCTCAAAAAATTATGAGGGGAAAAGGTATATCAGACCCTTGGCCACCATATTTGCTGAGCAGAGGACCCTTACTCACTCACAAAATTCAATGATAGTTGAACGGGCCCAAATGAGAGATATCGAAGTGGGAGGACTCCAAACTTGGAGGAGCTTGGAAGATCAAGTTTTACCACACAAAAGCCATTATATAAGGAGCAATATAAAAGAAACAAACAAACAAAAAACCTAAGAGGATCTTTGACTTTTGAGACAGGATCACCTATGTTAATGGAGTCTCTGGGATTTTAAGAAAGGGAAGTTTTCACTTTGAGTCTGGAAAAAAAGGTATGTCCAACTTCCTGGGAATAAGACTTCTAAGAGCATAGGGCAGGTGAGGATTGTTTCTAATTAATAGCAATTATGTCAGGAGGAAGATTACCTGATCTAGGTGGTAAAATAACCACTTCTCTTTCCATGTGTAAAACTTTAGAGGGATTCAAAGCTTCCAACATAGCCTGTCCTTGAGCTGACTTTTTAACCCTGACTTCAGATTCCCTCATATCCTTACTCAATATCTACTCTCCTACAACTTGTGTACAAAATTATGAATCTATACAGACCATTTGTTTGTTTCTGGTATACAATGATACTGGATGATTTCACTCAGGTTCTGAGGTCACTGGCTTTAGAAAAAAGAATTACTATGAGGAAATTTGGGGATGGAAGTATCCCCTGGACTATAAACTCAGAAGTTACAGACCCTAGCTAGAGTGGATCTGACATTAGCCAGGCAGGACTAAAGGACTGGGAGAAAGGGACAGGAATTTGTTCATAATCATATATATTTCCGACAAAGCAAGGAAGTCTATAGATTTAAAAGGTCAGTGAGCCTGTCAGTGGGCAACGCCACAGGATTTGAGGACTTTCCTCAAGACAAATTTCCTTTATCTTTCCTTCCTGGCCACAGTGGAGGTTAGAAAGATATCTACTAACACAAAACATTTTCTCTGCTCTCTCTGCCTCAATGGTGTTGTGATAATTCAAAATGTCATGTGCCAGTAACCCTACTCCCAACAGAAAACCCTATTTGCCAAGCAAGAGCTCAGAAACTATCTATCCTTTCCATTCCCTCTCTCTTCTCCTCACTTCCCAATCTTCTGTGATGCCTCATTACTGTCCTTCCACTTAAAGAATGTCCCTCCAATGCCAGCTAAGAAGTCAAAACCAATACATGTTGATTTTTACATCTACAGCCCAATGGTGTTCTCTCTGTGATTAAATCAATCCTTCTGTGTTTTCTGAGATTCTGCAATGTGGTTAATCAATGTCTATAAACTTCTAATCATACATCTGTTCCAAGTTAGACTGTGTGCAACCTGAAGGGAGGAACCAAGGCCAGACCTACACACAAGTAAAATAACTAACAGAAGACTTTACACAAAGTCTTAGAGATACATGGAACAAGTTCAGTGGGAGTTTAGATGAAGTCTGTCAAAAAGGATTGTAGTTTTCAAGGAAATACTTGTGAAGAAAATACAATGTTTAAGTTATTTTTTAACAAGCATTTATTTTAATCACAAAAGTAATACATACAACTTAAAAAATTCAAGTAACACATAAATACAAGAAAAGGTAAACTTCAGGACTTCTGCCAAGATAGCCAAATAGGAACAGCTCCAGTCTACAGTTCCCAGGGAGAGCAATCCACAATGCGAGTGATCTCCACATTTCCAACTGAGGTACCAGGTTCATCTCACTGGGACTGGTTTGACAGTGGGTGTAGCCCAAGGAGGGCAAACCAAAGCAGGGTGGGGCATTGCCTCACCCGGGATGGTCAAGGGGCTGGAGAACTCCCTCTCCTAGCCAAGGGAAGTTATTAGGGACATTTCCCCACACTCTGGCACTCTGGCTCAGATACTGAGCTATTCCCATAGCCTTCACAACCCGCAGACCAGGAGATTCCCTTTGGTGCCCAGAATACCAGTGCCGTGGGTTTCCAGAACAAAACTGGGTGGCCATTTTGGCCACAGCAGTTTTTTTTTCATACCCCAGTGGTGCCTGTAACGCCAGCAAGACAGAACCTCTTATTCCCCTGAAAAAGGGGGCTGAAGCCAGGTAGCCAAGTGATCTGGTCGGGAGGGTCGCAAACCCACGAAGACCAGCAAGCTAAGATCCACTGGCTTGAAATTCTTGCAGCCAGCACAGAAGTCTGAGCTTGACCTGAGACATTTGAGCTCTGTAGAGGAAGGAGCCTCTGCCATTGCTGAGGCTCCACTAGGCCATTTTAACCTTGCCTGTGTAAACAAAGTTGCCTGGAAGTTTGCACAGCAATTGGGAAAGGCCCATGGCAGCTCAACAAGGCCTCTGCAGGCAGACAGTCAACTAGACTCCCTTCTTGTTGGGCAGGGCATCTCTGACAAAAGGTAGCAGCCCATCATGGACTTATAATTAAACCCCCACCTTCCTGGGACACAGCACGTGGGGAAAGGAGGCATTGTGGGTTCCACTTCAGCAGACTTAAACGTCCCTACCTGGCAGCCCTGAAGGGATCTCCCAGCAGAGTGCTTAAACTCTGATAAAGGACAGAATAACTTCTCAAGTGGCTCCCTGACCCCAGTGTTTCCTGGCTGGGAGACATATCTTACAGGAGAGTTCTGGCTGATATCTGGCGGGTACCCTTCTGGGAGGAAGCTACCAGAGGAAGGAACAGGCAGCAGTCTTTGCTGTTCTGCAGCCCACTTGGGTGATTCCTAGGCAAGCAGGGTCTAGAGTGGACTTCCAGAAAACTCCAGCAGACCTGCAGCAGAGGAGCCTGACTATTAGAAAGAAAACTAAACAACAGAAAGAAATAGTGTCAACATCAACAGAAAGGACGTCCATTCAGAGACCCCATCCAAAAGTCACCAACGTCAAAGACTAAAGGTACATAAATCCACGAAGACAGGAAGAAACCGGCACAAAAAGGCTGAAATCACCAAAAACCAGAACACCTCTTCTCCAAGGGATCACAACTCCTCACCAGCAAGCGAACAAAATTGGATGGAGAATGAGTTTGAAGAATTGACAGAAGAAGACTTCAGAAGGTGGGTAATAACAAACCTCTCCAAGCTAAAGGAACATGTTCTAACCCAATGCAAGCAAACGAAGAACCTTGAAAAAACGTTAGATGAAATGCTAACTAGAATAACCAGCATAAAGAAGAACATAAACAACTTGATGGAGGTGAAAAACACAGCACGAGAACTTCATGAAGTATACACAAGTTTCAACAGCCAAATTGATAAAGTGGAAGAAAGGATATCAGAGACTGAAGATCAACTCAATGAAATAAATCGAGATGGCAAGATTAGAGAAAAAAGAGTGAAAAGAAATGAACAAAGCCTCCAAGAAATATGGGATTATGTGAAAAGACTAAATCTACGTTTGATTGGTGTACCTGAAAGTGACAGGGAGAACAAAACCAGTTCTTGCTGTGATTCAGTCCAGACACTGAGCATCATCCCCAGCTCAACAAAAATAAGAACAGCTTTGAAGTATAAAAACTCATACTTTCCTTGGTATATACCTATATAAATGGAATTTTCAAATTGCTAATTATTCTTATACTATATGTGTACTTTAAAGCATTTTTTAAAACTAAAAGATAAATTTTGAAAATCAAAGAATTCATTCTCTTGCCTCTCAGTAGACTTTTTCTCCAAGTGTAAATACTGTCTCTTTCCCCCATAATGGTAACCCCCGTTACACGAACACTAATGATTTGGACTGACTTGCTGGGAGGCAAATGATGAACATTTTTTTTTTTTTTTGCTATTTCTCCTTCTAAGTGCTACAGTCAGAGGCCATGGGTTTACTGCAATGAAGTTATTAATTTAACTGTATTAGAAAATGAGAACAATAAAAATTAGCAGATACATTTTCCTTCTATTGCCAGATCTTTTGTCAGGTCTCTTAGACTTGTTTCTGACCCATGTTCCTGCCTGGCTCTACTGACATGCCCACTCCTGAGTGATTTCTACTCAAAGTCACTGTAGCTGCTTTGAAATTCAGCCTGGGGAACTAGATGGCTCCAACATGGGAGTTGGGCTTAGTATCTGTTTCAAACACTTGTAAATGCTAGTCAACTGTAAATCATGTGGCAGATTTGTTCAAATTTATACAACAAATATTTCCTGTAAACACTAGAAATATAACAGTGAACAAACAGAAAATCATCTTTCCTCCATGAAGTTTGTATTCTAACTGAAGAATAAAAATTTTCATGTCAAAGGGGTTTTCTTCTTTAAACTGAGATTTTTTTTGCTCTTAGATCTCACTCAATGAGGGACCTAGGATATATACTTCCATTGAGCATCAGATATTTCTCCAAAGGATTGACTCCAAAGGCTTCTGGGTAGATGAAAAGAACACCTTTCCCCTTGAAGTCTTCCTAGGTAAGGGCTTAGGTAAGATAAGATTCCTACTGCAGTGCCAGAGGCATCCAACCTTGAGGTGCCCATGATAAAAGGCTTTGTTGATTAGAGCAGCCACTGCCAAAACAACAGAACCTTTGAGATTGCTCTTGGTACCATAACCAACGCAGCTGGACTTTTTCTGCTTGTCTTAAATTTTATGTACATGATACAAATATTGATAATTATCTGCCCTTAGGTATGGAATAACCCTTCTTCATCTCTCTTTTTATAATGGCCAAAAACACTTTTCTAATACTGAATTTATAGTAATCTTAGCTAGCTGAGAGGGCAGAGAGGGCTTGAGAAGACTATTAGCCCTGATACGTTTTGCACTCTTTGTATCTCCAGAGTAGAGGTATATAGATCTGTCAGAGTTGCTCCTCAGGATTGATATGTTTTTAAAGCATATGCTGACAAATGGTCCTCCTAACCTAGGACCCCATGGTGAGGGCTTTCTTTATTCAGATCTAAGGAAAGTAAAGAAATAGTGTTAGAGGCCAGGCATGGTGGCTCACGCCTGTAATTCCAACACTTTGAGAGGCCAAGGCAGGCGGATCATGAGGTCAGGAGTTCAAGACCAGCCTGACCAACATGGTGAAACCACATCTCTACTAAAAATACAAAAAAAAATTAGCCAGGACTGATGGTGGGTGCCTATAGTCCCCAGCTACTCAGGAGGCTGAAGCAGGAGAATCACCTGAACCCAGGAGGCAGAGGTTGCAGTGAGCCAACATCACACCACTGCACTCCAGTCTGCGTGACAGAGCAAGACTCCATCTCAAAAAAAAAAAAAAAGAAAAAAGAAAGAAAAGAAAAAGAAAGAAATAGTGTTAGAGCCAGGCATAGTGGCAGGTGCCTGTAGTCCCAGCTACTCAGGAGACTGAGGCAGGAGAATCACTTGAACCCGGGAGGTGGAGGTTGCAGTGAGCCAAGATCGCACCACTGCACTCCAGGCTGGGTGACAGAGTGAGACTCTGTCTCAAAAAAAACAAAAAACAAACAAACAAACAAACAAAACAGAAAAATAGTGTTAGAGCCAGGTATGGTGGCATGTGCCTATAGTCCCAACTACTCAGGAGACTGAGGCAGGAGGATCCCTTGAGTCCAGCAGTTCAAGGCTGCCATTGAGCAATGATCACGCCACTGCACTCCAACCTGGGTGATAGAGTGAGACTTGTCTCTGAATAAATAAGTAAACAAATGAATAAATAAATGTTTAAAAAAGTAGTGTTGGGTCTCAGTAAATCATTCAAATGGAATGAAAATAATACCAAAACATAAAGCTCTTTAGTGATCAGGACCTACTATTAACCACTGAAACACACACATACACACACACACATACACACACACACACATACACACACACACACCCCCCACACCTCACTGGTCTTTTTTTTCCAAAGCTGTTAAATAAAAAATATGAAGTAATATTTTTATTGGCATTCTCCTAGGACCCATATGAAAGTTTGATCGCCTGCATATCATTGGCTAAACTACATTATCTTGATTAAGAAAACAAATTGAATACATTAGAACATTCTTTTGGCAAAATCACATAAGCTAATACAAAATTATTTTTGATCAGTTATGTGCATTAAGTCAAAACATCCTTACTATCTGAAACTTGAACATTAATAAGCTTCTAGCTCCTATTTTTTCTAAAGGGACAAAAAAACAAATTAAATTTAGAGATAAATTATCTGAGATTACTAAGAAAATTTAGAAACACAATTAGATTCAAAATTAATATTCAAAACCCAATGCAAGTCTCAATTCCAGTATGGAGAAAAGAGAGCCTAACAAATTGATCATTTTGCAAATAATAGCTATAAACTGAGGGCAGAATATAAAAACCAACTACATTAAGCCTCTAGAGATTAACAAAGAGGCAGTTTGGAAAGAAGCAAAAGTTGGAACAAGTGATTAGCATGGATTGGTTCTAATTATTCATGTGGTTTTTCCTTTAGGGCAGCTAAAACACCAGTGGAAAGCTCACCATCCTTCTAACCAGAGGAACCAGGAAAAGAAACTTAGGGAACCCAGGGCCACCAGAGAGTGAGGGAGAGACCCTAGAAGAGATAAATTCATGGAACTATAACCCAAAATTTTATGTTTAAACTGTTCAGATGCCTGACTAACCTCTCAAGCACTTGTTTCTGCACAAACCTGAAAGCCTCTTAACAACTCATGTTTAAAGAATTGAATTGAGGCTGGGTGCAGTGGCTCAGGCCTGTAAACCCAGTACTTTGGGAGGCCAAGGTGGGCAGATCACAAGGTGAGGAGATCGAGACCATCTTGGCCAACATGGTGAAATTCTGTTTCTATTAAAATACAAAATATTAGCTGGGCATGGTGGTGCACACCTGTAGTCCCAGGTACTCGGGAGGCTGAGGCAGGGAAATCGCTTGAACCGGAGCAGCAGAGGTTGCAGTGAGCGGAGATCACACCACTGCACTCCAGCTGGGTGACAGAGTAAGACTCCGTCTCAAAAACAAACAAACAACAACAAAAAGGAAATGAATTGAGATCTGAGCTACTACCCACCACAGGCATGATCATTTGCACTTTGAATCCAGCCAAGTTAATTATATGCTGTACAATTTGCTAAGGCTACCATAACAAAGTTTCACAGACTGGGTGGCTTAAATAATAGAAATTTACTTTCTCACAATTCTGGAAGCCAGAAGTTTGAGATCAAGATGTTAAAACAGTGAGTATCTTCTCAGGCCTCTCTCCTCAGTTTGTAAATAGCCATCTTCTCCGTTTCTTTACGTGGTCTTTCCTGTTTATGTCTGTGTCTAAATTTTCTATTTTTATAAAGGCATAAATTATAATGGATAATGGCTCATGCTAAAGACCTCATTTGAACTTAAATCCCTCTTTAAAGACTCTTATCTGCAAAGAGAGTCACATTCTGATGTGCTGAGGGCTGGGAGTTCAACGTATAAATTGGGAGTGGAGGAGCAATTCAGTCTATAATGCCTGCTAAAACATTTATAGTTTTCATAGCAATGTAACAAAATCCAGAATCTCCACAACGTAACACTCACAATGTCAACTGCATACACCAAAATTACTCAACATACGAAGAGTGAAAAAAATGTAACACAATCTCAAGAGAAAATCAATCAGCAGATCCCTGTCTCAAGGTAACTCAGATGTTAAAATTATCAGACAAAGACATTAAAACAGCTATTATAACTACACTGAGACCAACAAAATATTCTTACAATAAATGAAAAAGGACATCTCAGAAGAGAAACATATAATATTATATCAAACCAAATGAATATAAAACAATTGCTTTTATATGTATCAATAATAATTATTGTTGAACATATGAAAAATTTAAAGAGTGAATTAGTCTCAAAATATATATACAATAGGAGTAGTTTAACAAAATATATATAAAAACTTAAGGTGAAAAACTCACAAAACTTTGGAGAGAGATAGTCAAAGACCAAGACAACTGAAATATCATGTTCATGAATTTGAAGTTTCACTATTGTAAAACTGACAACTGCTCCAGAATTTTTTTCCTTTTATTTTTAGTTAAGTAATAATTGTAAACTAATGATCACAATAAGATAGAATAATATTGCCATATGTGTATACAATATGTAAAAATCAAAATAGTGTAATTAGCATATCCATCACCTCAAACATTTATCATTTATTTGTGTTGAGAATATTCAAAATCCTCTCTTCTTCTCTTTTGAAAATATGTGATAAATTACTGTTAATCGTATTGTCAATTTTTGTTTGGATTGCCAGTGCTTTTGAAATCTTAGCCATAAAATCTTTGCCTAGACCAATGTCCTAAATAAATTCTGCTATATTTTCTTCTAATAGTTTTATAGTCTTGGGTCTTAAGTCTTCGATTCATCTTGAGTTTATTTTTGCATATGGTAAGAGATAGGAGTCTAATTTTCTTCTTCTGCATATTGATTTCTTCTATCAGAACACTACCAATTTCTGTATGCTGATATTTTATTTTGCAACTTAACCAAATTTCTTTATCAGTTCTAAGAGTTTTTTGATGGAATCTTTACAATTTTCTAGATTAAATTTATGTCATCTGGAAAAAAATGACAATTTAACTTCCTCTTTTCTCATTTCGATGTCTATTTATTTCTTCTGCCTGACTGCTCTGGTTAGAACTTCCAGTACTGTGGTGACTAGAAGTAATGAAAACAGGCATTCTTGTTATAATGCAGTTCTTAGAAGAAAGGCTTTCAGCTTTTCCCCATTCAATATGATGTTAGCTTTGGGTTTGTAATATATGAAGCTTATTATTTTGAGATATGTGCCATTTCTGGGGTTTGTAATATAAGAGCTTTATTATGTTGAGGTATATGCCATTCTGTGGGGTTTGTAATATACGAGTATTATTATGTTGAGATATGTGCCTTCGATACCTAATTTCAGATAGTTTTTATGAAGGGTTGAGGAATTTCAACAAATGCTTTTTCTGCAAACATTGAGATAATCAGTATTTGTGTACTTCATTCTGTTGATGTGATGTATCACATTTATTGATTTGTACATGTTAAATTATTCTTGAACCCCTGGGATAAATCTCACTTGATCATTAAGTATTATCTTTGTGACATGTTGGATTTGGTTTCTTAGAATTTTTCTTGAGACGATTTGGGTCTACATTAATTACAGATTTGGCCTGTAGTTTGCTGTTGTGGTTGTGTCCTTGTCTAATTTGGTATCAGGGTTATTCTGGCTTCACAGAATGGATTAGGAAGAATTCTGTTTCAAATTTCTGAAATAGTTTGACAAAAATTGGTATTAGTTCTTCATTAAAAGTTTCAACAATAAAGTCATCTAGTCCTAAGCTTTGTTTTACCTGGGGATTCTTTATTAGTGATTAAATCATATTACTCATATTAATCTATTCAAGTTTTCTATTTCTTCCTGGTTTGATCTTAGGTGGTACTATGTGTCCAGGAATTTATTCATTTCCACTAATTTTCCAATTTGTTATTGTATAGTTGTTCATAATAGTTTCTAATGAGCCTTTGCATTTCTATGGTTTCAATTGCAATGTCTCTTTACTCCTGGTTTTAGTTATTGGAGTCTTCTCTTTTTTCTCTTGGTTAGTCTAGCTAGCAGATTATTAATTTTATTATGTTTTGTAAAAAATTAACTGTTCATTTCATAGATCCCTTGCACTATTTAGTCTCTATTTAGTTTAGTTTTTCTCTGATCTTTATTATTTATTTCCTTCTACTACTTTGGGTTGGTTTGATCTTGCTTTTCCAGGCCTTTGAGATACATCATTAGGTTGTTGATTTGAAATCCTTATACTTCGGGGATTCCTGAGCAAGATGGCCAAATAGGAACAGCTTTGGTCTATAGCCCCCAGCAAGACCTATGCGGAAGGTGGGTAATTTCAGCATTTCCAACTGAGGTACGCAGTTCATCTCATTGGGACTGATTAGACAGTGAGCATAGCCCATGGAGGCCAAACCAAAGCAGGGTGGGTTGTCACCTCACCTGGGAAGTGCAAGGGGTTGGGGAACTCCCTCCCCTAACCAGGGGAAGCCATGAGGGACTGTCCCATGAGGGACAGTGCATTCTGGCCCAGATACTATGCTTTTCCCATGGTCTTCACAACCAGCAGATCAGGAGATTCCTTCAGGTGCCTATAGCACCAGGGACCTACGTTTCAAGCACTGAACTGGGTGGCCATTTGGGCAGACACCAAGCTACCTGCAGGAGTCTTTTTTTGTATCCCAGTGTTGCCTGGAATGCCAGTCAGACAGAACTTTTCACTCTGCTGGAAAGTGGGCTGAACCAAGGAGCCAAGAAGTCTTGCTCAGTGGATCCCACCCCCATAGAGCCGAACAAGCGAACATCCCTTGGCTTGAAATTCTCACTGCCAGCACAGCAGTTTGAGATACTCGATCTTGCTGGGGTACTCTACCAAGACTAAACCTGGAGGAAGTTGAAACCCTGAATAGACCAATAAAAAGGGCTAAAGTTGAGGCAGCAATCAATATCCTACCAACCAAAAAAAGTCCAGATCCAGACAGGTTCACAGGAGAATTCCATCAGACATACAAAGAGGAGCTGGTTCCATTATTTCTGAAACCGTATCAAACAATATAAAAAGAGGGAATCCTCCCTAACTCATTTTATGAAACCAACATCATCCTGACACCAAAAACAGGCAGAGACTCAACTAAAAAAGAAAACTTCAGGCCAATATCCATGATGAACAACGACACAAAAATCTTCAATAAAATTCTGGCAAACTGAATGCAACATAACATCAAAAAGTTTATCCATCACGATCAAATAGGCTTCATCCTGGGGATGCAAGGCTGGTTCAACATAGGCAAATCTATAACGTAATCCGTCATATAAATGGAACCAAAGACAAAAACCACATGATTATCTCAATAGATGCAAAATTCAACAGCCCTTCATGCTACAAACTCTCAGTAAACTAGGTTAAGACAGAACGTATCATAAAATGATAAAAGCTATATATGACAAACCTACAGCCAATATCATACTGAACAGGCAAAAGCTGGAAGAATTCCCATTGAAATCAGGTACTAGACAAGGATGCCCTCTCTCACCACTCCTATTCAATATAGTATTGGAAGTTCTAGCCAGAGCAAGCAGGCAAGAAAAAGAAATAAAGAGTATTCAATTAGGAAAGGAGGAAGTCAAACTGTCTCTATTTGCAGACAATATAATTGTACATTTAGAAGACCCCATCATCTCAGCCCAAAATCTTCTCAAACTGATAAGCAACTTCAGCAAAGTCTCAGGATACAAAATCAATGTGCAGATATCACAAGCATTCCTATATACCAATAACAGACAGAGAGCCAAATCAAGAGCAAACTCCTGTTAAATACCTAGGAATACAACTAACAAAGGATGTAAAGGATATAAGGATATCTGCAAGGAGAACTACAAACCACTGCTCAACGAAATAAGAGAGGACACAAATAGGTGGAAAAACATTCCATGCTGATGGTTAGGAATAATAAATATCGTGAAAATGGCCATATTGCCCAAAGTAATTTATAGATTCAACGCTATCCCCATCAAGCTACCAATGACCTTCTTCACAGAACTGGAAAAAAACACTTTAAACTTCATACAGAATCACAAGAGAGCCTGCATAGCCAAGGCAATCCTAAGCAAAAAGAACAAAGCCAGAGGCATAACACTGCCAGACTTCAAGCTATACTACAAGGCTACAGTAATCAAAACAGCATGGTACTGGTACCAAAACAGATACATAGACCAATGGAATAGAACAGAGGCCTCAGAAGCAACACCACACCTCTACAACCATCTGATCCTTGACAAACCTGACAAAAATAAGCAATGGGGAAAGGACTCCATGTTTAACAAATGGTGTTGGGAAAACTGGCTAGCAATGTGCAGAAAGCAGAAACTGGACCCCTTCCTGTCACCTTACACTAAAATTAACTCCAGATGGATTAAAGATTTAAACATAAAACCTAACACCATAAAAATACTAGAAGAAAACATAGGTAAAACCATTCAGGACATAGGCATAGGCAAGGACTTCATGACTAAAACACCAAAAGCAATGGCAACAAAACCCAAAATAGACAAATGGGATCTAATTAAACTTAAGAGCTTCTACACAGCAAAAAAAAACTATCATTAGAGTGAACTAGCAACCAACAGAATGAGAAAAAAATTTTGCAGTCTACCCATCT